>ML827292.1:46226-58652 GCA_009831015.1 Picea engelmannii | reverse complement strand
GGTGTTATATTCAGAAAGTGACATTGAGCTAAAAAGGGTTAAAAGCGTTTTTAAGTCATTATGAGCTAAAAATAGAAGTCAACAGTGAATTAGGGTTTCAGCAGTGATTTAGGGTTTTGGAAGTCAACAGTGAATTAGGGTTTTGGAAAGCTGTAAAGGAAGGGTCAGCGACCTAATTCATCATTATGCAGATTATGACTTGTCATTGAGGAGAAGAGGTGCATCTCAGGAGAGATAGTTCAGTGTATTCCAGGAGAAAGACACCAGTTGGCTGATTTCGGTGTTGAAAGACACACCCTAGTCACTGGGAAGATCATCCAGGTCTTCCATCATTTTTCATTGATTCCGCAATGCTCCCATATTTCGGGTATTATCTTTTAGTTGCTTATTTGTATTCCATCCTTTTGTCTTTTGATCTAGCCGAGTGTTGTTATTTTATTCAGCCGCAATTGCTTATTTGTATTCCGAATAAGATCCTTTGTCTGTTGATCTAGTAGAGTATTGTCAGTTTATTCAGCCGCATTCGTCCTTTTTGTAATCCACAGAGATATCATAATAAAAAAATTGCAGTCCTTTGTCGCATTTATTATTTGTATGATCATTTATATGCTGTAAACCTTTGATCCTACACACACATTAGCAGCGTTTCCTAGACTAGCCAAGTCAAGAACATTACACATTAAAATCCCTGTGTATTAATAATTAGAATTCAGATAGAAAATAAAATCCATGTGTGGTAATAATTGAAATTCATTGGCAATAAAAATATCTCTGTAGTAATAATTGCAATTCAGATAGCAATAAAATTTTCCGTGTAATAATAATTGAAATTCAAATGGCATTAAAAATCTCTATGTAGTAATAACTGCAAGTCAAATAGCAACACAATTTTCTGTGTAGTAATAATTGAAATTCAAATGGAAATAAAAATCTTTGTGTAGTAATAATTGAAATCCAAATGGAATCTAAACTAAAAACGGACCAATGTGGGCTACAACACATCTTTACGCAAAGCGTCTTGAACGCGCGATGACGACGTTGGTCGGAATTGGTCAGCGAGTACGATTTTGAGATTACTTACTTAAAGCGAACAACAAAAAGAGTGGTTGATGCGTTGAGTCGGAGACCACACATATTTTTGGTGATGCCTCTTCAGACGAATCTATGTGAAAATATTCTAATTTTATAGCACAATGATGACTAGTACAAAGAGGTCAAGGATTTTATCGGACAAAACACAATGATGGTACCAAGATTTGAAGGATTTTTGTTTGACGAAGATGGATTATTGAGATTTAAAAATCGAATTTACATACCACCGAACGACGAGTTGAGGAGTTTGATCCTAAATGAGTCTCACAGAGCAGTGTACATAGCTCACCCGGGGGTCACAAAAATGAGGGCGGACCTTAAACCCTTTTTCTTCTGGAAAGGAATGAAGGCAGACATAGTCAACTATGTGGCAAGATGTCTAGAATGTCAGCAGGTGAAGGTTGAACATAGAAATCCAGCAGGATTACTACAGCGACGCGCTATTCCATATTTGAAATGGAAGGTCATTTTGATGGATTTCATTGTTGGATTGCCACTGACAGCAAAGAGACACGACTCGATTTTTGTGGTAGTTGACACTCTAACGAAGAGTGCTAATTTTATTCATGTCCATACGACGTATCAGGCACCTGACTTAGCTAGATTTTTTATCAGTGAGATTGTGAGGTTACATGGCGTGCCTAAGAGGATTATATCTTTTAGAGGATATGTGTTTACTGGATGATTTTGGACTAGTTTCCAAGAGGCCTGGGGAACCCTACTTAACTTTAGTATTGTGTATCACTCGGAGATAGACGGGCAGACCGAATGAACAAACCAAATCTTGGAGGACATGTTGTGCTTGTACGTGATGGACCAACAGAAGAGTTGGGGGGGATTCTTTCCACTGATGAATTCACATATAACAACATTTATCAAAGCACCATTAATATGGCACTTTCGAGTTTCTTTGCGGGAGACCGTGTCAGACTCCTTGAATTGGGATCAGCTTGAGGATAGCGTCCTGGTGGGACTAGAAGCGATCCAAGAAATGGAAGAACAAATGAAAACTATGAGACAAGGGATCAAGGAAGTGCAGGATCGAGAGAAGAGTCATGTTGATGCGCATCGTGTCGACCTTAGTTACGATGTGGCGATCTAGTATTCTTAAGGGTGAAACTGCTTCAGAGTTCGATCAAGTTTGGAAAGGGTGCTAAACTATCTCCTAGGTTTGTGGGATCCTATGAGATTGTGGAAAAGAGAGGGTCGTGGCCTATTGACTAGCCTTTCCTGATCCTTGAGGCGTATGCAGGATGTCTTTCACGTCTCTAATTGAGACATTATGTTAGTGATCCTACACATGTTTGACTTGAGTGCCTTACAGGTATCGGATGAGGGTGTGCTCACAGAAGAGTTGATCTGTATTATGGACCTTCGCATTTGACAGCTACGACGTTGAACAATAGATCATATCAAGGTCCAGTGGGATAGATATAGTTCGCACTCGACAAACTGGGAGGACGCATATGATATGCACCAGCAGTTTCCATTGTGTTTGATAGATAGACTTATGATACTGTGATATACATTATTTCGACATTTATATATTGTGAAACTTCGGGATGAATTTTAGACCAAGAGGGGGTGTATGTAACATTCCGCTCTTGCGCGCATTGAGCAAACTTATTCTTTAAGGACACTTGCTTTCAAGTGATCCATATTATTATATTATTGGACGTCTAATATGATTATGAGGCATTATGGATATGATGATATGTTATTTTTTGTATTTACATAGACAGGTGATATTGAGTGGGTTCTCGTGAGTGTGCAGGACCTTGGACCTCGAGGATGCAGAGGCATCGATGAAACCCCTTGGACTCTGGATCGAGTTAGGGGGTGGACTATTGGGGTTTGATTGTTGTTGATATCACATATGTACATCTGATTAGATGTTATTGATTATTATTGCTGACATGATTTGTTGATGATGCAGGCTAACGATAGCTTGTCGACCAAACTCACATGTCAAGTAGAGGGGTCACGCACGACAACTAGAGACTTTGAGGGAGAGATGTGGACAATAGCCCTGCCATAGCCTACTAGCACTCCCATCGTGGCTCTAATTGTAGCTTAACGATTACCTAGTTCAAGAAGACCCACGATGTCATGAGGGCAGACTGCGACAGTCGCTCACGATGATTCTAAGGGGTGTGCAATAAGGTATGGGCCTTATTCCTTAGAGGCCATTATTCCCCCACAAGATCACTTGGCAGAGTATTGACTCCAGTGGTTTTTGATGTCTACCAAGTCAATCAAGAGGCGAGTGGCACCCTTGGAGCATGTAGTACGTCCTGAAGGGCATGTCGCGCAAGGAAAACGGAAAGAGGTTAGTGGCACCCTTGGAGCACCTATTGCATCCTGAAGGGCACGTCGCATTTTTAACTGGTAAGTGAATAAACCTAGACAACCTTAGAATGAACAATGTGACAAGTAATATTTAAAAACTTTTTTCCCTAATAAAAATGTCACCCAGCTTAGTGAAATTAAAATCTAGGTCTAAGTGACACTTGTGGTTAAAAATAATAATCATAATTAAACCTGTGACGAGAAGGGGGGAAGAAATTCAATTAATTCATTAAAATCAAATTATGTTGGGGGATTAAAATTTTAAAAGGGAAATGATTGTTTTATCTACATATGATAATTAAATTTTATTAATTAAAAAGAAAAAGGGGTAAAAGGTGGTTTTTCTACACTTGCTAATTTGAGTTTTAGTTAAAAAGGGAAAAGAGGGAAAATTAAAAGAAATAGGAAACTAAGGAAAAAGGGGGGAAACATAAGTAAAAAGTTGAATGTCTAACTTAGTAAGGAATCTTGCCTTTAAGAACTTTCTAATTATGAACTTAACTAGGAATTTAGAAAAGGCATAAGTCATTTAAAATGTGTAAGGTAATATTGGGACACCAAGGAGCGTTTTTAGGAATGTTTTTTGGTGGGTGAGGGAAATAGGAATAATTAAATAAATAATGAATTTAATTTTTGGTGCAACTAGGGGGGATGGGTGACATGTGTACGGGGGAGGGGTTTTGCTGATTAAAATAATGAAAAATAAATTAAATGAGAATTTGGGAAAAAAATCACTTAAAAACTCTATAAAAAGGATGAGGAGGAGGGGTATGGATCTCATTTTTATGTGTAATGTTACGCTGCAGAATTTTTGTCTTGACTGACTTATCTTGTGGGATTTGGGATACCCAGCTCGGGTAACGAGTGGTAGCTTGACCTTGCGAGGCGATTTGAGTACTAGTTGTTCTCTGGTATAGTGTGTGTGTCCCCTTTGTGGCTCGAGGGTCTCAAGGGGAAGAAGAGTACCCCTAGCGTTGGTTGGGAGGTACCGATGAGGTCACATCGGTCGGCAAGCAGAGGCTGGAAGGAGCGCGCGGGGGACAGAAACAACTGAACAGTCATGTTTGGCTAAGGTACGTCGGTTTAATTGTTATTCGCAATAAAATTAAATTTACTCATGTTATTTCTCTGTGCTCGTTTAAGATTTCATTTCCATGCGTTGCCTTGCACCTTCTTCCCTACGGTATTGTAATCCCCTTGCTTGCTTATTTCTGAATTGATTTCCCTTGGCGAACCCAATTTATGATTTCAGTAACTTATCTGTGTGGGTTTATTGATTTTTATGAAGAGATTGTGTTTTATCTTTTCTCCATTATCCCTAGGTTATAAGTCCATGCCTGAGCAGTCAACCAGGAGCCAAATCGACGGTCATCACTTAGGTGTTTATAGACCTATATATTCTAATGCCTTGCTTTTTTGTGCATGGATAATGATCAAAGAATAATGTTTGCCTAGTTGTATACCCTTACTTATCTCTGCATTGATGGATTCATGGATGAATGTTTAGTTTTGCACCTTCCTTGTGAATGAGTATCCTTGCGTTTGATTGATTCTTTGTCGAATGATTGGCCTTGTGCCTTATGGTATGAGTATATATGCGTTTTTCTGCGGCTATCTTTGCACTTTATCTCTGCGATTTCTTGGTTTATACCCCAGTGTTTGGATGTAATATTTGACTGCGATTTTAATTTATGTTGCCAACGACTTTATGTATGCTCTAGCGTAGCGATCTTATTCTTTTGAATTGCATTTGATAAGCGACCCTTTTTTTTTACTTTGAGATCTCCTATTATAGCTAGTGTATTACCCAGCCTTCACACAACGTTCAACCAGGTTTTCATAGCGTTTTTACACAGTTTTCAACCACATTTTTGGGGCATATCACACAACCCTTCCTCCACTATTTTATTGGCCTCTTGCACAGTTGTTTTTCTCCACGATTTTTACTCGCATAACGCACATTTTTACCCCACGATTTTATTGGCGTAGGGCACAGTCCTTACTCAACGAATTACCCAGAGTTGATTGGAATGACTGCAATTTATTTATGATAGCATTGGATTGGAAAGACTGCGTCCTTATGTGACAGTGTTGAATATATATCTTGTATTAAATCTGCTACATTATATATTTATGACAAGCAATATCATTTAATTGGCTCTGCATTTCCATGAAATAAATGATGGCAACATCAGTTACTTAGCTCTGCGGTTCACCGATATATTACATGCCAGCATCATCATTTAATTTACCCTGCGTTTTAATGAACCACGAATTTTACCAGCCAATTCCTTTGTGGATATACCTATGTTTTTATTACATTGAGTGACTGCGTGTAGGACTGTGTGTCTGCATATATTCATTGCTTATGGATGTGTTTTTATCTCTAATAGACAGTAAGTAATTATGATAGACGACCTTGCACATGTGTGGCAGTGACTGGACAACGAACCTGTATATAATGACATCGATTTTTAAAATATCGTATGCCAGCGCTAACTTGCTTTAAAATACAATGATATAATTGATTGTTTATTTAGATATATGGTTTAATACATTGACAGCGTTTGCAATATATTAGACAACGATTTAAATATATTTGTATGACAATGATATTGAATAATGACAACAATATTTGGTAAACATCCATGTCATTGTGAGTCACGATTTACTTGGCTTATTACACTGAATGTTCACCACTAATTACGGTGCGATTCACCCTATTTATACCCAGGGATATCAATAGACCTGATGATGGACAACGACTATTAGTAGTCAGCGATGTCATGTTAGACAGTTATTCATCAATCCTATAGCGAATCAATGTTGATAGCGATTTTTTATTGGTAGCATATTATAGATAGTGTTTTAAATTGTGGATATAATAGACAACGTTTAATATGTGATTATGATAGTCGTAGTTTTAATAAGTGAATATGAATAGCATTGAAATGGCAGTTATTTATAGACAACAAAATAGAATTGAAATAGCGTTGAATTAGCATTGAAATAAAATTTATTTATAGACAACAAAAAACATTGAAATAGCATTTATTTATAGACAGCAAAATAGCATTGAAATAACATTTATTTATAGACAGCAAAAAACATTGAATTAGCATTGAAATGGCATTTACTTATAGACTGCAAAATAACATTGAAATGGCATTGAATTAGCATTGAAATAGCATTTATATAAAGACAACGATATATATGATGATAGCTAGTGTATATGTTGTTAGTAAATATTAATAAACAAATTATAGACCACGATTATGATGGCAACGATGGTATATGTGGATGACAATGATATATGATGATAGCAAAGCATTTATATAAAGATAGCGATATATATGATGATAGCAAGTGTATATGTTGTCAGTAAATATTAATAAACAAATTATAGACTGTGACTATGATGACAGTGATGGTATATGTGGATGACAAAAATATATGATGACACCAATTCATTATATTAAATAGCACAATTATTACATTGTTTAGTTTAAAGGACAACAAGTCATCATATTTGTTTCAGTTTACATAGCAATTTATTATATTGGTTTAGTTTAAAGGATAGCATTAGATAGTGAATCTATCACATTTTTTATATAGATAGGATGGTATAAATAGGGAGTTTATTATATTGGTTTTAGTCAAAGGACAACGATTAGATTCCATAGATAGTGAATCATATTGTTTAAGGGACAACATTATATTGGTTTCAGTTTAAAAGATAGCAATTTCAGTTTAAGAAGACCAGTTTTATATTATTTTAAAAGGTATGGTTCATACCTGTTTAAGTTTAAAAGATAGTGAATTCTTCTTTAGGAAGTACTTATCTAATATTGGAATTGGAAATAGTTACAATGAGCTAATTGTTTGATAACAATTATTTTAATGTGTTGTATTAATGTTATAGTCGTCAGATTCCCTTGCGCCTGGTTAACATGGAAATTGGATGCTCAGGTTAGTCATCATGAGTTTTGACAGTTAATGTGGTCTCCTAGTGCATTGATGTAACACCCTGTTTCCCCCAGCTTGTAATTAATCATAAAATAGGATTACCATGATAAGGCATGTGGACAGTGTAAATGTGTTATTATTTGAGTTGCCAATCACTGACTGTGGGGGTGAAGCATTGAAAGTACTGTCCATGATATCACTAGAGGAAAGAATGTGAAAACTATAAGAGAGGGTTCATTATATCAAATAACCCAAAATTTCCCTTGATGGGGATAATAAATCTCCTTCGAATCTCAAGGAGAGAAACCAGTTAATGAAGAAAGGACCAGTGGTTGAATTATAAAACACTCCCATGAATGGGAGCATGGTCTGACTATAGAATTTCAGCCCAAAGTAACATTGGGTATGACAGACCACGCTGACCCGAGTTCCCTTCTGACAGAAGGAACAAGATGGGTCGAGAACCATACTAAGGAAAAGATATAATAAAAATGAGTAAGGAGAATGCACAAAGCTCTCTAGTGGATGATGAACAGAAGGTCGCGAGCTTGATGTCAAGTGAGCATCTGATAAACCTCACCTAGGGTGATGATAGAGAAGGAAATCTCTGAAAGTTGCAGAGAACATAACCCGAGCAGAAGCTGAAACAAAGAAAAAAATCCTTGAGAACCACGAGAGTTCCCTGGTGATATCATGGCTTGGCATGGGGGTGGCCAGAGTGATAAGAATGAATTCCTATGAGCCTATGGTTAGGTGGAAGGATGAACACCCACATTCAGTTAGTTGGCTACCACCTGTAATAGATAAGTAATCACATATCTAGTGTATTTAAGTTGTACTGTGAATTAAAGTTGGATATTCTATGAATGTTGCAGGGATGGATATGTTTGCTTAATGATTATACTATTTCCCTTTTATTCATGCTTGATTGCGTAATTAGGAAAGTAGGAAATTGTATGAATTGGATGTGTTTTTGTACTCGTAAATGCTTGCATTCTGTGGTGTTTTAAGCTAGAGCCACAAACTGTGAGTTCGTCGACCTTAGGTAGAGTTTCATGTACGCATGTTGAACCTCCTAGTCGTTCTGAGTCCCTTGGAGGATGGAGTTGGTTAAGCTCAAGAGAGGTAGTGCACGTATGCACAGGCTCTCTGCAAGGTAGGAAGAGACCGAGAACCACTTAATTGCTAGAGTTGAGGAATGAACATAAGGGGTGCGTGCAAGGATTCTTCCAAGAGTTAATTTCAAGAGAAAGAGCGAAAAGTTCTTAAGCCATTCAGAGCTAACAAAGCTCAGGAAAATTAGTGAGGTTGAAGTATCGAAAGGGAAGGTTCCCTTCTTTGGAAGACGAATGGACGAAATCTATTTGGAATAAACCACAGTCTGTTGTGATTGTTGGATATGGGAAAGAGTGTGGGATTTAACCCTTGGAGTCATTCGGACTTTGAGAGTTCAGTGAAATGTGAGTTCGTCGTAAGGGAAGTAAAAAATCCCTGAAGTCTCGAAGTTAATCTGGACTGTGGATCTCTAGATCTGTTGAGATCCTTCTCGAACGTCCGATCTATGAGATTTGGAGTTCTCACTTCGGGATATTCGAGTGTTAGAGTGACCAAAACCTTGAAGGTGAAGTTACAGAGTACTTAGGAGACACTCAAAAAGTTATCAAACACTCTGCAGCTGAGTAAGGAGTGCTTGAGCGAAATTTTCCAAGAGGGCACAGATATCCGTTTAAGGAATAGAAGGGATAGAGACCTTCGAGGTCCGAGCAGTTGATGCTCAGAGGAGATAGTGCTAAGAGGGCACAAGAGTAGGACATATTCCAAGTCCCAAAGCTTAGAAGAGATAAGCGCTTTTCAGAAGTGCAGATGAGGTTCAAGAGATGGACTCGTAGGAGGAAAAATGGTCGAGGCCTTTGAATACTTAGAAAAACCTCTAAGCTAGAGGAAATCAAAATCTCATAAGGAGGAGCGATGGCAGCTGTCAGATCGGTTGTGGAGAGGAGCCTGGACCATTAGATCAACATCCAGTGAACAAAGGAAGTGCAGAGGAGAGGAACGGATCCCATCTGTTGGATCTGAATGCGAAGGACCAGTAACCATTGGATACGGAAGTAAATGCATGAGACTTAACCCTTGTGTGCGTAGGAGAGTGGACTTGTCAAAGTCTCGAAGTCTTGAAGTAAATTGGGACCCTCCATCGTCAGGGAGGATAGGTGGCATAAGATCCACAACTTCGGAGGATTATGGACACAGAGGAGGACAAATAGTTGGAGTAAATCCTAGTCGTTGATCTCCAGGGGACATGCGTCAGCAGATCAGTAACTCCGAAGAAATCACTTCGAGATTTTTCGATTGAGAGTTGAAAATCCCGAAGCCCGGAGGGTCAAAGTGTCGAAGTGCCAAAGGGCCGAAGCATCAAAGATCCGAAGAGATCTGGACCGTCAGATCCAAAGGACATGTGGCGTGAATCTTTGGATTACGGGTAAAGACCCAAAGTAAATGTCAACTGTCAGATCATCTGAAGTAGATATGAACCATCATATCTAGAGGACAAATGGCGTGAATCTTTGGATTCTGGGTAAAGACCCGAAGTAAACGTCAACCATCAGATCGTCTGAAGTAGATTTGAACCATCAGAACTAGAGGACATGTGGCATGAATCTGTGGATTCCAGGTGAAGACCCAAAGTAAACGTCAACCATCAGATCGTCCGAAGTAGATCTGAACTATCAGATCCAGAGGACAGGTGGTGTGAATCTGTGGATTTTGGGTAGTGACCCGAAGTAAACGTCAACCGTCAGATCTTCCAAAGTAGATATGAACCGTCATATCTAGAGGACAGATGGCGTGAATATGTGGATTTCGGGTGAATAACCGAAGTAAACGTCAACTGTTGGATCATTCGAAGTAAACCTCAAGCGTCGGATTGTCGAAGTGAACCTGAGCCGTTAGATTAACAGCTTTGGGAAATCCCTTTGATATTTTCTCAGTTGAGATTTGATATTTGTGAAGTCCGAAGTCCCAGAAATATGAAGTGAATCCCAATCGTCCAATCAGCCCAAGCAGATTTGAGCCGTCAGATCACCCGAAGGAAATCTCAGGCATTGGATCACCAAGGTGAATCTGAGCCATCAGATACTTTCTATTCAAGAGAAGGCAAGTTTTGAGAGTTGAAACTCCCGAAACCCAAAATCACAAAGGAGATCTCGACCATTGATTTTGCAAGAGGTCAGATTTGATCCGTAGGTCTAAGAGGGGCAGATATAAACCGCTAGTTTTCGAGTACCGTCAAGATTGGAAGATCGAAGGTCCCGTAACATTGCAGGGATAGGACTTGCATGGACATTAAAAATTTGAGGGTGGGCTGGAATTCAAACCGTGGATTTGAAAAGAGGACACGTGGAGGCTCGAGGAGAATTGTGGGCCGAAAAGTAGTTTGATTCAAACCACCTTTGGCCGCGTACACAATCACGCGGTCCCGTAAGGTCATCGCCTTAGGTCACGTCAAGAGGGGGCTTATTCATAAAAGGAGCTAATGCCCAGTACTCTGAGATTTCACAGAGGAGCGAAAGGGAAGGTCGCGGGTGTCATTAAACCTGCACCAAGAAGTCGAAAGGTCGTGTGTTTAATTATAGAATGAGACCATCAAGGTCTCAGAGAGTTGTTTGTCTTCAGAATCAAAGATCCTTGACTAGGGGGTTGGACTGGTTCCCCAACTTTCCAAATTAGAAACCAATAATGGAGATTTTTGTTGGGCATGTGTTATATTCTTTGCATGTGTGTGTGTGGGCATGTCAGATATGACAACTGCGTCTGTCGATATTTCACACTAGTGCTTTGTTTGTGCCATGTGCACTGGGTGCTTTCCTAGGGGGGTCCCAAGGGGGGGCAGGTATGCCCCCCCTTGGTTACGCGGCGGAGTGTTCGGGGCAGCGCCCCGAATTTTTTTTTTTTTGGCGGTTTTTGCTATTTTTAACGGTTTTGTAAATTAATCTCAGATTAAGGGATTAGGGTTTTGGTATCTAGGGAATACCTAAAAACATTGTATATATTGTATGGTGAATGGTGAAATTCGATATAATGAATATAAGAAAGGTTTTCCCAGTTGAGGGTTTCCGGTATAAAATCTTTGTGTACTCTGTGTATGAGCCATTGATTAATTTATGTCTTGCTTAAGAATCTATATGCATTGCTTTACTTCACAGGTTTAAAACTTACAATTTTGTCCTTTAAGAAAAGTGAAAATTTGTATGCCCCGTCATGGGTGTGTTACAAATTGGTATCAGAGCATGGTTACAACACTTGGCCTACTTGGGCTCATGTACGATTCACGTAAGGAGGTATTGTTATCTGCATTTACTCCTTGAGGAGAAGGACTGCAGATTGAACCTGTGATTTTGGGAATTCTTGTTGAATTTCAGCAAAAGAATTTTTTATCCCTTTGTCAAAGTGATAACTACTCTTACTGAAGTAGGGATATGCTAATTAACATCTATAATAAGACTTGAATGGGGATAGATGAAGGTGGAAGGGTTCTATCAAGAGCAGTTGAAGCCCGAAGGACGGATGACCTGGTGTTCGTAACACTGCTTCTAAGCATGGGAAGCTGGAACTTCAAGCACTGATGATGGTGGATTATATAATGGTTAATAACCTTGTAGGCTTAAAGGAATCTGATAGGATTAGGTAGGATCCTTGGCAGTTATAGTTACTACTTTATATTAAAATCGGAGTATATAACTCCTCGTGACCAGAGAAAAGTGAGATGGGTAAAACCCTATGGATGTTGAGGCAAGAAGGTTTTCTTGCTAGAAGTTGTTTCATAAAGAGGAAAGTGAGCCTGGTTGGTTATTACCTTGAGAAAAGGCAACATCAATATGATATATGACTGTGAGATTAGTCCTGTAAGTGATTGAAATCTCAAACTAAAGGACACTAATGACGAAATTAAACTATCAAGTGAATGCATGAGGTAAAAAGGTGCAAGAGATGCACCTACTTATACACGAATGTGTATACATG
>ML827292.1:34339-45285 GCA_009831015.1 Picea engelmannii | reverse complement strand
TACATTTTGAAAAACATCATGTAATGAATAGAAGACTAATAAATGAGTATTGACCATTCTGATTATCGAATGGTAATGTGCAGGATGCACAGGTTCATGAACCATTATGAAATTTTTTTTTTTTTATTAAAGCATGTTATTGTAATCCAAAAAGGTTAGGGCGAGGCCTAACCAAGGTTGCTCAAGGAAAAGAGCAGGAAGATCCCAACAGGGAGTAAATTGCAAAAGCAGAGAAAAGACATTGAGGCCTTAGAAATAACTCAGTTGGGCTGAAAAGTCCAAGACAATGTAGAAAGAATTTGAAGAAGGGGAGAGCCCTCAATTCTTTTCTTGCTGTGTATTATGTTTTTCTCTGGGATGAGAAAGTTAGTACGCTGATGAAAGTAGATGTTTTGACACCATAGTGACGATGGTTGTATTACTGTAGAAATGATTGAGAACTGTTTTGTTGCACTCATGAAAACATTAAGGATAATGTGATGAAGTGCATACAAATATGCTAGGACATGTCTGAAAATGTTTTATTAATTTGAATGCTATGGTGCTCACATTTTAATTTACATGACGACTAATGTGGTTATGATGTATGTCATGTGTAGAAGGAAATAGATTGGAACCGTTGAGAAAGAGAATTGTCAATAATGAACAACCTCAATCAGAGGATGACTATGAAAAGTTTCTTGTTGAAAGATTGTTGAAGGGACTTTAAAAGTCCCCATGGAGCACCATTGTTGGAATAATATCAGAGGGGGTGCTAACAACCAAAACAGGTATAAAAATGTTCATGCCTATGTGGCACAAGGTATGAAGGGGTTGGGTAAGAATATCTTATGAAGTATTTTACGGTCTTAATGTTCTGCATGGAACGTTGAAAGGTAGTTGTATGCCTTGGATACCCAAGTAGGGTATGATTTAGGAAGGAGAAACTTAATGATGGAGGTGTGAACCTCTGGTAGTAAAGACTGATTTTAATCCTCAGAAGAGTTCATGAACTGATATGTCATGAATACATGGACCAATCAAGGAAAGATTGGAAAAAAAAAGTGCTCATAGATAGCAAGTTGCATGGAATTGCTTCCAGGAAATGCATGTTTTCATAAAGGATAGACAATGGATTTCCATTGAGGAAGGAGGACCTTCCAACATTTCTACTTACATTGTATAGGTGTTAGAAAAAACAAAATTTGGGTGGCCATGAATGTTGGCACCCTAGTTATTAATGGAGGAATGCTTAAAGGCATTCATGTGAAACTTGTAGTTTCATATGTACTGAATTGGAATTGTGATCATCCTATAGTCGGAAGCATAGTCCTGCTGCAACAATGAATGGGAATAAATAAACCATATGGTGAAAATCTTGGCTAAGCTCCAACGCACCATGACAAAGTACTTGTTGTAAAGTGTGGGAAACTTAAAATCAATGCAAAGGTACATTGGGTATGAATGTGGCCATGAACGTTGGCACATTCATTAAGGTCAATTGATATCTGAATTACATTCTGAAAAATTTGGTAGGCTGAAATGATGCATAGGTAAGGGAAGATGTGTCAATTTTTCTTGGTATCCTTGAATAGATGAAAATGACTTGGATTGTTTGTATGCTTGATTTTGAAAAGGTAACGTGCATGAAAACTAACAATTTTTTTGGCTAAGGAATGTTGAAATTGCGAGAGGAAATGGGTCTTGGATATTGCAGTATTGTAAGCCCATAATGAAGACCAATTTCCTACTGAGCCAAACTGCAAGAAATGTTGAAAGTGCAGGAAGCAAGGGAGTCTTGAATATGGTAGCGTTGTAATCCATAAGAAAGACCAATTGCCTATTGAGCCAAACTTCTATGGGAAGGAAAGTCCCATAATTATGAATCTGTTTCATGTGTGAAACAAATATGGAAACAAAATGTGCAATTTGGATATATGTGGGTCACAGAGTTACAAGAAAATTTTGAATTTAAAATTTATGATGATGTCTCGTGAATTTTTATATGCTTGTGATATGGGTGAGAAAGAGTATAATCCGATCGCATGAAATAAAGATTGACTCGGGAGAAGGAGAGTAACCTTCATCCCTATCTATGATTGAGTCGGGAGAAGGAGATTAACCTTCGTCCCTAACTTTAGTTGAGTTGGAAGGCTGTCAAGCTTTAAAAGCATGAAAAATGGCTATTGTTGAGCCATGAGATCCCCGTGGTAAGCCATGATCTCCTAGAATATATTGTGTTGAGGTAACACAAGCCCAAAGGACACCTCAACAGAGCAATTCTGAGGGGTGCCTTGACTGTAAGACTCGATATAGTCTTTGGAATTATTTCTGTGCAAGAAAACCTTGGCAAGGCAAGATGGATCACTCGAAGGACTGTATAGCAGAGAAGGGGATGCCTGAGCCTGGTCCTGGAGGGTGAGTGACCGCAAGGAAGAGGAGACCTTAATAGTTCTTGTAAACTATTGATTGAGATCATGCACACAATGGGCAGTTCTTCCTGTGCGAGAAAACCTTGGCAAGGCAAGATGGATCACCCGAGAGACTGTATAGCAGGGAAGGGGATGCATGAGCCTGGGCCTAGAGGGTGAGTGACCGCAAGGAAGATGAAACCATGATAGTTCTTGTAAACTATTGAATTCAGATCATGCACCCAATGGGTATGTCAAAGAAAAATAATGATCCTGGATAACAAAACAACCATGTGGATACAAATCCACAAACTGTGAAGATAATTGTTGTGCTAAGATTATGAAATTTTCCTAGAAATTGTTTTTATGCAATGCTTTCGCATAAGAATATGATTAATGTGATTGTTGTCCAAGAATTATTGAAAGAAGGTGAACAAGATTAAAGGTCTGAAAAAGGACCTGACCGAGGAAGAAGGATTGAGATTTTTGAAACAGCTGAATGAGAAAGGCATGACAGGTGTTTTGAGAAATAACACCGAGGGTGGTGTTCCTTTAAGGGGGAGGGAATTGTAACACCATGTTTCTCCTAGCTTGTAATTAATAATAAAATAGGATTACCATGCTAAGGCATGTGGACAGTGTAAATGTATTATTGTTTGAGTTGTCAATAACTGATTGTGGGGGTGAAGCCTTGAAAGTACTAGCCATGATATCACTAGAGGAACGAATGTGAAAACTATAAGAGATGGTTCATTATATCAAATAGCCCCAAATTTCCCTTGATGGGGATAATAAATCTCCTTCGTATCTCAAGGAGAGAAACTAGTTAATGAAGAAAGGACCAGTGGTTGAATTATCAACCACTCCCATGAATGGGAGCATGGTCTAATTGTAGAATGTTAGCCCGAAGTACCATTGGGTATGACAGACCAAGCTGACCCGCGTTCCCTTCTGACAGAAGTAACAGGATGGGTCAAGAACCATACTAAGGAAAAGATATAATAAAAATGAGTAAGGAGAATGTGCATATCTCTCCAGCGGATGATGAACAGAAGGTTGCAAGCTTGATGTCGAGTGAGAATCTGATAAACCTCATCTAGGTCCATGACAGAGAAGGAAATCTTTGAAAGTTGCAGAGAACAAAACCCGAGCAGAAGCTTAAACAGAGAAAAAAATCCTTGAGAACTGCGAGAGTTCCCTGGTGATATCATGGCTTGGCACAGGGGTGGCCAGAGTGTTAAGAATGAATGCCTCTGAGCCTATGGTCGGGTGGAAGGATGAACACCCACATTCAGTTAGTTGGCTACCACCTGTAATAGATAAGTAATCACATATCTGGTGTATTTAAGTGGTACTGTGAATTAAAGTTGGATATCCTATGAATGTTGCAGGGATGGATATGTTTGCTTAATGATTATACTGTATCCCTTTTATTCATGCTTGATTGTGTAATTAGGAAAGTAGGAAATTGTATGAATTTGATGTGTTTTTATACTCGTAAATGCTTTTGTTCCGTGGTGGATTAAGCCAGAGCCACGAACTGTGAGTTCGTCAACCTTAGGTACAGTTTCATGTACGCATGTCGACCCTCCTAGTCGTTCTGAGTCCCTTCGAGGACAGAGTTGGCTAAGCTCAAGAGAGGTAGTGCATGTATGCACAGGAATGAGGTAGGCACAGGCTCTCTACGAGGTAGGCAGAGACCGAGAACCACTTAACTTATAGAGTTGAGGAATGAGCATAAGGGGTGCACGGAAGGATTCTTCCAAGAATTAAGTTCAAGAGAAAGAGAACAAAGCTCTTAAGCCTTTCAGAGATAACAAAGCTCGGGAAAAGCAGCAAGGATGCATGTATGCACAGGCTCTCTATGAGGTAGGCAGAGACCGAGAACCACTTAACTTACAGAGTTGAGGAATGAGCATAAGGGGTGCACGGAAGGATTCTTCCAAGAATTAAGTTCAAGAGAAAGAGAACAAAGCTCTTAAGCCTTTCAGAGATAACAAAGCTCGGGAAAAGAAGCAAGGATGAAGTATCGAAAGGGAAGGTTCCCTTATTTGGAAGAGGAATGGACAAAATCTATTCGGAAGAAGCCACAGTCTGTTGTGACTGTTGGATATGGGAAAGAGCATCGGAGTTAACCCTTGGCGTCATTCGGACTTCGCAAGTTCGGCGAACTATGAGTTCATCGAACTATGAGTTCGTCGTAATGGAAGTAAAAAATCCTTGAAGTCCCAAGGTCCCGAAGTTAATCTGGATTGTGGATCTCTGGATCCGTTGAGATCCTTCTCAACCATCCAATCTATGAGATTTGGAGTCCATGCTTCGGGAGAGTCACGTGTTGGAGTGACCAAAACCCCAAAGGTGAAGTTACAGAGCACTTGGGAGACACTCACAAAGTTACCAAACACTCTACAGCTGAGTAAGGAGTGCTTGAGGGAAAGTTGCCAGGAGGGCACAAATATCCCTTTGAGGAATAGAAGGGACAGAGACCTTCGAGGTCCGAGCAGTTGAAACTCAGAGGAGATAGTGCTAAGAGGGCACAAGACTAGGACTTATTATAAGTCTCAAAGATTAGAAGAGATAAGTGTTTTTCAGAAGTCCAGACAAGGTCCAAGAGACGGACTCATATGAGGAAGGTCGAGGCCTTTGAATACTTAGAAAATACTCTAAGCTAGAGGAATTCGAAAGCTCAAGAGGATGAGTGAAAACAACCATTAAATCAGTTGTGGAGAGGATCTTGGACCATTAGATCAGTGTCCAATGAAAAAAGGAAGTGCAAAGGAGAGGAACGGATACCATCTATTGTATCTAAGCGTGAAGGACTAGTAACCATCGGATCCGGAAGTAAATGCATGAGACTTAACCCTTGTGTGCGCAGGAGAGTGGACTTGTCAAAGTCCCGAAGTAAATTGGGACCGTCCATTGTCAAGGAGGACAGGTAGCATAATATCCACAACTTCGTAGGATTGTTGACACGGAGGAGGAAAAATAACCGGAGTAAATCCTGGTCGTTGATCGCCAGGGGACGCGCGTCAGTAGATCAGTAACTTCAGAGAAATCTCTTCGAGAGTTTCCAATTAAGAGTTGAAACTCCTTAAGCCCAGAGGGTCGAAGCATTGAAGTGCCAAAGGGTCGAAGTGTCGAAGTGCCAAAGTGCCTAAGAGATCTAGATCGTCAGATCCAGAATACAGGTGGCGTGATCTATGGATTCCAGGTAAAGACCCGAAGTAAACGTCAATCGTTATATCGTTCGAAGTAGATCTGAACCGTGTTGATGGGCGAAATTGACCACTCATCAACTAGAGGAGTGAATCCGGTCCAGGGTTGTCTAATTAACCCAAGTTGTTTGGATAAATTCACTCTGACGGGTTTTGTGGCTCCGTTGGCCGATCTAAGTCCTAAAGAAAGAAAAAATAACTAAAGAAAAAAAACAAAAAACAATAACCTAATAAATAACAATTACTAAAATCTATAAGTACATTTAAATGTATATATGTACAATTTATTTAACTGAAATATGATCAATAACTTTATATACAATCTATACAAAACACGAGTTTTAATCTAAACTCGTAAAAATCAAATGTAGATTGATTACTTTAGCAATAATAATAAAGAAAGTGAAAATACTATCTAATTTTTTAAATTTTTTTTGGTTTGTTTTCTTAGATGTATACACTCATGAAATCAAACATTAAATTGCCTAATTGAACAATAAATAATAGGTAGTAGAAAATTTTCTATATATGGAAAACTTCTATATTCAGCAAACTAATGAAATCAAATAACAGGCTAACATGTTATTGCATCCAATGTCTATTCGATATTAAATACCCAACCACCTTTATCTGAGAAGTGAACCTGCAATATATCTTGAGATTGCTCCGAATAAATGCAAAACAATAATGTTGGAGATTGAATTATAATAACATAACATTTAATAGATACAGTTACAGTGATTTTATGATTTGCAAATTGCTACGACGAGATAAATCTTCCTGTAAGAACTTGCATGCAGACATTCAACAGAAATTAGAGATGAATCTACTAATTTAAATTGGATAGATTATCACTGTGTATATATTGTATTTGAAACATAAGATATGGGCATCATACAAAATGAATCATGTCAAATGATAATAAATCACGACGACTAAAGCAATCACCATCTATTATCAACTCAACATAAACATAACCTGAATCGAAACATCATACAGAAAAGCTAAAGTTGTAACGTACATTCTGTTTCATTCAAGTCTGCGATAAAAACGCCCATACTCTTGCCCCAGGCTGAGATGATGAATGTTTACAAAATGATATGTTTATATAGGTTTCAGGAAACATAACTGTTTTCTGTTGATAAGATCAAACTGGTTTCGAAAAATAAAGGGGGATGCAACCACCCTGATTTCACTAGATATCAAAACACTACCAACAGTCTAATTCTGTTTACTTAAAATACAAAATTGATATGGCTGGGAGATCTCAAAAAGTGTCTCATATCATCTTTGAAATCATGGGCTCCTTAATTATCCTGAAAACAAAAGAAAAGAAGAAGATCTCAGATATGTTTTCAGTTATCAAATCAAACAATTCGAATTTTCTTAACTGGCTACAGAATCTTGCAATTATGTAGCTAGTTATAATAGCAAAGGCAATCTTATTTTATTGAATAAACAAAACAACCTAATCTTAATAATAAAAATAGTTTTATTCAATCAAAACAAATATCCTAACTTAAGAATGACAATGATCATGCTAACTAAATCATACCTCTAATCATAAATTGAAATCATGTCAAGAAACTTTGGAGTTAATGATAGCTGTAGTTGCCTCTACATTTTTGAAACTTACATGACCTGTAGTTTTCAAACATTTCTCCTTCCCTTGGATGATGGATTCAAGTCTGTTGTTTTCATTTGTCAACATATCAACTTGGTCTCTTAAAGACTTGAGTCATGACTGTAGCAGTGGAACATCGGTATAGTACCTGTCGATCCACAATCGACACACATCACATTGTGGATATAAGGAGTTCTCATTAGCACGAACATTATGGGTCAGAGAATCCCCCATGTGAATGGTAGATTTATCACAGAGCTGGATACCAGGAAACTCTGGGTTTCCATTTAGACAAGGAGGCAAATTATTAACATAGTCATAGGGTCGGTCAGGGTATAGCCCAAATGACACAGAATCCTCTTCAGCAAGGAATTTGTCAATTTCTGAGTCTGAGCCTTCACTCACTTCAATCATGCTAATCGTGTCTGCACGGGTTTTCATTTTATTTTGAACACTTCGAGAAATTAATCGACCAGCTCTTTTGTTTTTTGAAATTGACATCAACACTGCCTTTTAACTTCTTTCCTGTAGGTTTCTTCACAGTTTTAGTACAATCCTTTGGATGTGTGACCGGTCGACTGTCCTATTGAATAACATTAGGATAGCTCGAGGGTTCATTGTTAAGGGAAAAATCACAAGCCTGGAGAGGTTGGGAAGAGGTCGTTGGGTTCACAAGGGTTTCCTCAATGACTGGCTTATCTACTTCTCCCAACTCAGGGTTGCCAAAACCATTTGATGCAATGAACGAATCCCAACAATCATTTTGTGACTGTAACTAGTGCATGAGGATGATTTTAATGAGGCCATGGTGAAACAAACTTGAATCTGACCTCTGTTTCCTAAATCTTTTTCCCATTTTATACAAACTTCTGAGTAGATAATAAGGCATAGTCAACGAAAAACCAATAAAACTCATAAGCATGTGTAAATGATATATGAAAACAAGTATGAATCGTCCCTCACATGTGATGAATTGCTTCACTACAGAAAGTAAATCGTGCCACCTAGGTTTTAGAAATGAAATTGGCATACCTCGATCACAGCTGGTTATTTTTTGTGAGGTAAATAGTAACATCCAAGGGACTTCCTCCACTTTCGCATTTTTGAACCATTTCTAACCAACCGCTGGCAATCTCATGGCTTGACTTAGGAACTCTTCTGTTACTTCCAATTGCACATCACCAATTTTTTCCCTACAGCCATCAAAGGTTAAGGAAAACTCTTGGGCGACCTTAAGATTAAAACCCTGGAATTTTTCGATGAAAATATGCCAACCATTCCTTTCCAAATCTTCCCTAGCATTATCATACGAAATCAGGGTTTATATGTTGTTCGGTTCGACCCTTACCACTGGAGCCATACTAAACAGATGGGTAATTAATGCACAACACACAGGAAGGGTTTGCAAAAAGGAAACAGATCCATAGCCCCGAGCCTTATCAAAACATGTTGTGATGATTCAAACGATGGGCAAGGCATTTAATCAAAACGTGTGTGAGGAGTTTCATGAAACCTGAGACCACGCTAAGGAGTAATGGCATCATGTATGCCACCTAGGCAATTGGTACATGCTAGGACAAAATTACTCTGAAAACATAGTGCGTGCATCAAAGTTTGATTGCAAAGTTAGGTAGGTTTACAAAAATCGAATAGTTCAAAGTTTCATGAAAGAAATATGATCAAAAATCAAACCAAAATCCATAGAAAAAATTGAATATCAAATGGAGGGGGTCTTTCGTTCATACAACCATAAACCTCTTAGGCATGCTTAGAATCAAAAGGGTCACAAACAAGGAGAGCAACATGATCATAGCAAGAAATCACTATTCTGTAATAAACCAAATGCTTTCAATGAAATTTTTAAAATTGAATAGTAACGATAGTTGTGAGTTTTCATGATTTCAGTCATGAAAACAAAGAATGAATAGATGATAAGTAAAATGCGACGATTTACAACTTTTGTTTAGAGAAACGCTCATGAAGAGTAATGAAATTTCATAGACTCTGTGTAGGCAGCTTATAAAAATAATAATTATATAATCGTTGCCAACAAACCGTCAAATCTAGAGGACAGGTGGTGTGAATCTTTGGATTTTGGGTAAAGACCTGAAGTAAACATCAACCATCATATCATTCGAACTAGATCTGAACCGTCAGATCTAGAGGACAGGTGGTGTGAATCTGTGGATTTCGGGTCAAGCCCCGAAGTAAACGTCAATCGTCGGATCGTCCAAAGTAGATCTGAATCATCAGATCTACAGGATAGGTGGCGTGAACCTGTGGATTCTAGGTAAAGACCCGAAGTAAACGTCAACCGTCAGAACGTCCGAAGTAGATCTGAACCGTCAGATCTAGAGGACATGTGGCATGAATTTGTGGATTCTGAGTGAACACCCGAAGTAAAAGTCTACCGTTGGATCGTCCGAAGTAAACCTCAAGCATCAGATTTCCAAAGTGAATATGAGTTGTTAGATCAACAGCTTTGGGAAATCCCTTCGAGAGTTTCTCATTTGAGATTTGATATTCGCGAAGTTTGAAGTCCTGGAAATCCAAAGTGAATCCCAATCATCTGATCAGACGAAGCAGATTTGAGACGTCAGACCACCGAAAGTAAATATCAAGTGTTGGATCGCCAAGGTGAATCTAAGCCGTCAGATACTGTCTATTCAGGAGAAGGCAAGTTTTGAGAGTTGAAACTCTTGAAACCCAAAATTAGGAAGGAGATCTCGTCCGTTGATTTTTTAGGAGGTCAGATCTGATTCGTAGGTCTGAGAGGGGCATATCTGAACCACCAATTTTCAAAGTATCATCAAGATCAGGAGATCGAAGGTCCCATAGAATTGCAGGGATAGGAGTTACACGGACGTTAAAAAGTAGAGGGTGGGCCGCAATTCAAACTGTGGATATGAAAAGAGGATACATGGAGGCTTGAGGAGAATTGCGAGCCAAAAATCATTTTGATTCAGACCACCTTTGGCTGCATCTGCAATCGCGTTGTCCTGTAAGGTCATCGCCCAAGGTCACAACAAGAGGGAGCTTATCCAGAAAAGGAGCTAACTCCCAGTACTCTTAGATTTCACAGGGGATCGAAAGGGAAGGTCGCGGGTGCCATTAAACATGCACCAATAAGTTGAAAGGTCTTGTGTTTAATTACAGAATGAGACCATCAAGGTCTCAGAGATTTGTTTGGCTTCAAAATCGGAGATCCTTGACCAGGGGGTCGGACTGGTTCTTAAAATTTCCAAATTAGAAACTAGAAATGGAAATTTTGTCTTGTAAGAAAAGTGGAAATTTGTATGCCTCGTCATGGGTGTGTTACAATTGAAATTTTCTTGGGTTATTGGTATAGATGTGTTAGGTTGCACCTTGGTGACTATCACAACCATTGCCTTGAGACGTCATGATTCCTGATGAGGGAATCATTGCACGCCCTGAGGGAGAGACGCGAATGATAACCTGGTCGGAGTTTGTGCTTCCCGATGCGGGCGTTGTTCAATGATGTCCTTTAGCTTGTAGGCATTTTCTTTCTTGTATAGGGTGGGTAGTCGTTTATATCGGTCTTGTATTATCACATGTTTCATCTAGTTGCCTGATGTGCTAATGTGTTGAGTTGTTGTTGTATGTTTCTTGATCTGTGTGCGTTGTGTTTGTCGTCATGTTGCGTTGTTAACTATTGTCCTCATTTTTCCTCTTGCTTAAAACACACCAAAAAAATGG
>ML827291.1:11971-61851 GCA_009831015.1 Picea engelmannii | reverse complement strand
TCCATGGAATTTACAAGATAATATGTCTGGGACAAGGTCAACAACCAAGAACATCTCCTAGAGGATATCAATTCATCTTGTAAATAAGTGCATTATTAATAATGAACAATGAGTATAATGATCATCGTACCAACAATATTCAATTGTTACTAAGCATTTGATAGCAATAGTACTAAGTAGTAATAGTCTTCTAAAGACTGTTGTTCTAGTTACAATACTTCCTTAAGTTGCAATAATAAAATATCAAACCTGATATGCAAACATGGGGTCTAGTTGTTGTTGTCCCATTTGAGTTGTCATATATGGTAGGAGACATCATCACTATTTCCTCCAACTCTTTGGATTCTTCTGAGTACGCTAGATCTAATATCCCTTTATCTATTGTCACTGCTTGGATAAATGTCCTCTTTCCAAATGTACATCTCCTAAAAACTCCCTCATTTTATATACGAGTGCACCATTCAAATTTGTTTTCTAATCTGAGACATCACATCAACAAGAAAAAATTAGAAATATGAATCAGAAGGTTCAATGTCCAAGAAAATGTCAAGAAGCCTAAAACCCTAAAAATTCAACTTTGATGAAAAGTCAATCTAAAATATGTAGCAGGTGTGCTCGGGAAAGGAGAGTTGATCTATGCTAAAATTTGTCCCAATAAAATTTATAATAAGTGCTCAATGATCTTGAAAAAATAAAATTGTGCAACGACAAATTTCAACAATGTGGAAAATCTCACGATCTTCCTTCCAGTGGTTAGACTGTTCTGAAGGAAACCTACTCTGAAACCATGTTAGATTTTCATTAGTTTTGTTAACATTAGATTTACCATAGCATTTTTATCTTATTTTAACATTCAATAACCATATACTGAAATATATAAGAAACAGATAAAAAAGAACAAGAAGACACAAATATTTATCTTGGAAAAACCCAACCAACTTTTCTTAGAGAGAATTTGTCTAATATTCCAATACAACCATGAACAAGATCTATTCACACGAGAAAACCAACAATGAAGAAAGCCTGATAAAAAATACTCATCTCTTCTTGTTGTCAAACCCTAGAAAGGGTAGATAATTTAGGAGGACCACAGAATTGGCATAAGATAAGTGCATAACTACAGAAACGATAGTGCACCACAGAACTGGCACAACTGGCAACTGGTCACTGCAACTGTAACTACAACTGGAACGAAGCATATAGGAAAAAACATACAACCTTAGCGCAACTCTTCCAGAGGTAGCGCACAAGAGATATCACCAAGAGCCACCAATAATATCCTTCCCCAACTGGGGTGCACTCTCTAAGAGAACCAGAACCCATAAATAACGAAATTGCCACAACTACAACTGCTAGTTTCCTAGTGCGCACTATAGAAGGAGAACTGTCTGACTTTACAAATGAAATGATCCAGCCTTTTATTTATACTAATATGGGCACTTGTCTAGGGCCGACTTCTTATTTTGGGTCTTCATATTTACTTTATTATTTTTGTGGGCCGACTTTTCTTCCTAGAAATTATATTTCCACTTTATTATTTTCCTGTGGGTCAACTTCTCTTCCGGGGTGTTCTTCAATTGTTCAATGGTCTTCCTTTGACTTTTGGAATCTTCTTCTTCTCTAATAAAAGTAGTCCAGGAGGGAATACCTCCCACTACTACCAAAACATAAACGGTTAAAACCCTAAGAGTAGTATAAGGGCATACACCCTCCATCAAGGAAATTTCTGCTATTGTCATTGAAAGCACTTAAGGATTGCTACAAGGAGTAAGAGGGTTTAAACCCTTGTAGAAAAACCTTGCTAGGGTTTATCTTCTCTAGGGAGTAAGAGGGTTTACACCCCTATAAGATCATAAAACCCTAGTTTAACTTGGTTGTGACCAAGCAAGAGACTCCATAACCCAATAGACAAGGCACTAGTTGCATTGGAGATTGTAAAATATTGCATTGATAAATGTGGAATTTAGTGGTTTGAAACTTGTAACAATAGAGTTTGATTCTACATGTTATTGTCTCTCTTCTATGCTAAGGGTGTGATAATTAGCCCAATGATTGAGCTGCTATTTTAAACTATTTTCTGTAGCCATCAGGGCTGATATAATTGTTGCTGTCTTTTATTTTACTTGCAATTTAACCAAGTAAATCGTTGTTTGATCATTGGAATTGAAAGCGTTTGTATTAAGATTCATTTTGATCCATTTACTTGTTGGTTTCCATGGTTGAATATTGTTGTTGTAGAAAAAGTAAGCTACATCGATAAGGTTGTCATAAATCTTTTTGATAACTTACTTTTACATCCTTCTATTTTCATCTAATTCATTGTGTTAAGCATTGGAACATTATCTCTAAGTTGTATGCTCATTGATCCAATTATGTATGTTGAATTAGATTATATAATTCCAATTGTTATAAATATCTCATTGTTGATATATTACTGTTGTACGCTACAATTCTGGGACAACAAGATCTCTTGTTGATTCCCCTCAAGTTCTAGGGCTAAGTTTATCATATTTGGTATTGGTTTTGATTGTCTAAAATTCGTTTTGCAGGTACTCTCCATTGGAAACCTTTCCTTGACCAATACTCAGCCTCCATCAAGCTCCTAGAACCTTTCATTGTGACCTATAGGGGTGCTTCATTCTTCTCCTTGGATTCTCCCTTGCAATACCCCTAGGATCACCCAGGAAGCCTCCCTTGTGTTGGACTTGTCCATCACTAAACCAAGGGGGTGTCTATTGAGGTGGTAGTGATAGATGTCCCCAGTTGTTTCTCACACTTATTTCTTGGGTTGGGATTTTCCCAAACTACAATCTATGTGATAAAAAAATTGGTGTCGTTTCCATGGAGGATTTTGAATCCTTTTCGATCCCATAACGACACTTGACAAGTCTATCCCAAAGCCTTTTCCCTTAGCTTGCCTGGAGACTCCATTTGAGGGAAGTTCCCTTGTAATTTTTTATGAGCCTTTCATAGAGTTCATCTGGCGACTCCACTGATGTATCATGGAAGTATATAATGGATGTCTGCCAGAAAGTTGGGATGATATCCCAAAATTTGATGGTGATCCATGTTTTATCCCTTACACATTTTTGTCAAGTTTACCAAATACATTGGTTTGCATGACAACCCAGGATGATGTTATGATGCAATCGTTCTTGCTATCTTTAGATAAGAAATGGGGGAATTTGATCAAGCATACTTGCATACCAAAGGGATTAGCCTCTACAACCATATTCATCGGAGAATTTCTCAAGCATTGTGGATCAAAATCCCAACAACTTGAATATATTATTCAGGACCTTGAGGATTCTTTTGGGAAATAAATAATTTCATTGGATCCGATTGAGAATTTGAGGGCAGTTTCTTTTTTGAAACCCATTGAAAATCATGGAAATATAGTTTAGGAACGATGATTTGAGGACCGTGATGAAGAAGCGCTTGAAAAACATGTCCATGACGAAAGTTGCCAAGAAGAACAAGGTTTTTCTGAACTGCAACATGTTGAGAACCCAGATGAGACATCAGTGTTTGTTCTCCTGCTTGATGAAGATGAAGTGACTAGTCCCAATGATACAAATGATTTCATGGAGGACCTCCCTGACATGCTTGATCAACACATTAATGATTTTATACATATTGAGAGGTGTAAATGGGACATGGGTTGTTTCATTTTTGGTAAGGATCTTATTTATGAAATTGAGGGTAGTTTTCAAATGAAGAATGTTGAGTTGTCACCTTCAAAGGATTATTCTTCATTCCTAAATGATCCAGATATTCTGTAGGTCAACAAAGATATGAGTGTAGATAGATATCATCCACTCATGGATGATTGGTTGCAGTTCACTTATGTTTATTTCGAGCCATACCTTGGGGATTATCCTTTTGAAAACTTAGAAAATTATTTGATGAAAATTCCCAACCATCTTCGTGCTAAAATTTTGATGAACATAAGGATGTAGAGAAATCAGAGACTCATGCTACTAAGAAATAGTATTTTTGTCCTTGATATTTTTAGAGGGATTTGCATGTGAAGGATAAACATTTTGTGAGTGGAGAGAAGGTTTCTTTCTTCGTGTTATCCCCAATTTCTAGGGATAAATAAGGAGATGATGTCTTGAGGCCCTTAGGTTGAAGACATGGCGTACCGAGAGACAGATAACTCACAGTGTCCACATGCACAGATAGAGACCTGCTTCACCACCACATTTCCTAGATTTGTGATGATGGCATCAACTACATCATCTTGTGTCCGGAAGATGATGGGTATTACTCCATAAGGTACAAGTCAGGCATTTTGGTAAGTGTCACTTTAATATTTGAGGCATTTGAGTATGTTTCATTTAAAGTGATTGTTCCATTCTCAATTATACTTACCATTTTTCACACTTCGCCCATTTTTTTGTCTCCTTATCTTTTGGGATTTTCTGTTGTACCAACCCAAGAAAGGATTGTACCTCATTTCATGGGAAGAAGGGGTTGAAGGCTGAGAGGTTTGTAGCTATAAAAATTTAAAACCCGATCATAAACCTTCTAGATGATCACCAAGGGATCTCAAGGACAATGAAATGTCTCTCATAAGAAACTAATGGGACCCATGAAAAATAACAATATAAAAATTCCAACCAAGGCAGAGTACATGTGGGAAATGTTTTCCATGCTTAGGTATAAGTCCCACACATTGTTTTCAACTTGGGGAAGCATAGTGTGAGTAGGGTAGAGTCAAGGTGGGAAATGTTTTTCATGCTTAGGTAGAAGTCCCACCTTGGCTTCAACCTGGAAACATTCTAAATAATTAATGGCAATAAATGGGCTTGGAAAAATGATTCATTTAAAACGAAGGTGCAACACACCCTTTACAAAGGAACCCATAAATGAGACAATGAAAACCCTTGTATGTCATGAACCCCATGCTCAAAAGTATTACCCCTATCCACGTCATATTATCCACATGAATTATAGAGGTTTTCACCTAGGAAACACTCATTTATTTAAGGAATGATTCACCCAATAGGTCACCTTGTCAACCCTCCCATACCTAAACTTGGAAAATTCCATAGGGTCTTTGAGAACTTGTTTAATTTCATGAGGTATTTTTTGACGTACATGCTTAGATGGCTCTTATATTAAATGTGATTTTACTTTCCATGGTGCTTTGACTTGAGATCCTTGGAAGGCATACTTGTATGTCTTTGTGGGACCTTGTTGATGGACGTTTTGGAGGAACAAGCCCAGCTTGGGCCTTCATTGGGGTAGGAATCCCACCGGTTCGATGCCATGGCCCAGACCTCGAGGCAGTACAGGAGATGAATGTTAATTTTGGAGGCAAATTAAGAGACCTTGGAGTATCTCACATATCCCTTGCAAGCCCAATGATTTTCATTTGGAGGCTAAAACGTCATCTTTGAGGGCTTGATGTCACCCTAGGGATAGGGTTTTGGTGGTGATGTGATGTTTCATGAAAACTTGGAACTTTTGATGAGGAAGATCCCTTGTACCTTGGAGAGAAGACCCCAACACATAAAGGGAATACCTTTAGAGGCCCAACGATTTCATATTCAAGCTCAATGTCTTGTCAAAGTGACCAAGACGTCACCCTAGAAGGGGTTGACATCACATTTTTAGGGTTTTATTCATGTGAAAACTTAAAATTATTTTGTAAAGGGGAAAAGTAAAGGGGTTTGGCCTCCTTACTTTGTGGTTTAACCTAACTTTATGTGGACAAACACTTTTTAGGAGTTTTATATAAATAAGGATCATTTTCATTTCATTTTGACATAGCTCTCTCATGTGATAAAGACTACTTGGCTGAAATGTTCACCCTACTTGGGCAATTTGGATCATCTCTCTCTTGTGCAACTATATTATGGTTTTTTATCTTGGTATATTGTGGAGCTAAGGTGGAGTGTGCCTCTTGGAGGCTTTTTCTCTTGCTTATGGATGGATCTTGCTTGGTAAACTAGGGTTTGATCTTGCTATTTTGGAATTAGTAAGGAAATTTTTTCAGTTTTTTGGTGTTTCCTTCTAGTTTCATTGATATAATTTCCTCAAACCCTTGGAGGCGTATAAGGGAATACACCCTCTACCAAGGTTCATGTTATTTACTAGTTGATAAGCCATTTTTACAAGGTTACTAGGAGAAGTAAAAGGGCTTACACCCTCCTAGCCTTAACTTAGTTGGTTTTGCATGCACTAGGGAGTAGAATATCCTACACCCCTAGTGATGTTGTGGATCTAACGTTTATATCCAAGACTCCATTATACATACAAAGCACTAATCTGAAAATTGCATTGGAGAAATAAAATATTTCATTGGCATGCACAATTTTACGAGATATTCAAATTGTTTAAAGTGGAATCAATTATTTGCCTTAATAGCTTGCTTGAGCCACTAGGGAATTTTGATTGGTCAAGGATATCTTATTGTTGTTATAAAATTTATGCTACATCCATTAGGGATACAACAAACTCATTAAAACTTCTTTCTCTTACTCGCTTTTCAACCGTCAGAAATTGCTAAGAAGCTACCATAATAATCTAGTAGTCATGATGCATCTTTTGGCTGGTTCATTTGTGATTTTTGGTAGTTGAATTTTTCTGTTGTAGCAACCTTTTTCTATAGACATAAGTCTGTCATAATATATCTTCAATATTTTTTTCTTAACAACCTTACTTTGCCACTAAAGTCTAGCATTATCTTACTTGTACTAGTCATTGCTAGCTTAATCTCTTGCATATTTACTTGACTTTCGGTGACATATATAACAACTTCTATTATCATTTACTTGTTGATTTATATCATTGTTTACTGCTGCTATATAGGACAACAATTTTCACTTTCTTTTCCATTTGAATATTGGGCATGTATACTTGTCTTTTCTCTTGTCTCGAGCAAGTACATTTCTCTTCTGTAGGTACTCAAACTTTTGAAAAATATTGACCATCTCCAAGACTTGTTCCCAAGCCACTTTCCACTTCTTAGCTTGACATATAGGGGCATCATCTTCCATTACTCCACTTTCCATCTCATTTCCCCTAGGATCATCAGGGACACCCCCCTTGTGTAGGATTTCTCCTTCACTAAAGAGAGGGGAGTACCTATCTAAGGTGACAGTGAGTAGGTATTCTCATAGTTCTCGCCACCTTGTGGACTGGGTTAGGCTTTTCCCAACCTACAATTTGTGCGATAACACTTTGGCGTTGTTTCCGTGGAGGATTTTGAATCCTCTTCCATTCCCAAATGACATCTTGGAAATATTTGATCCAAAATCCTTTACTCCTAGCTTTCCTGGCGAATCCACTTGAGGGAAGTTCCCTTTACCCCCTTTTTGATGAAATTTCTAAAGCTCATCTGGCAACTCCACAACCCAAGAACCCATATTTCCCTGATCACCCTTTCCATGTTTTGATGAAACTTGAGCTCATATGACGAATCCATTGAGGTGTCATTTCAGGCAATGTAATTATGGCACCATGGGGTGAACCCTTTCCCGAAGCTTTTCATATCTTGAAGAAGACACTTTTACATATGGAGAGAGAAAAAATTGTTGATGAATTCGATGAGAAACTGATGAATATTTTTAAAATATTATCTCAAGAATCTATCGAAGAACAAGCCCTTGCATTTGAAGAGATGCTTGAATAACATATCTATGAATAAAGTTACCACGAAGATCCTGATGAATATCTGGATGAGACATTTGTATACATGCTCCCATTTGATGAAGATGAAGTTTTCCCACCTCACTTTCCTCCTGGAGTGGTTAGCATCAAGAAAAAATCTTATCATGAGGTTTACCAGCCCCTTGAAGAGGACTAGGAATTACCCCATGAAAGCTTGATTGAAGAAGTGAGTCCTTAAGAAGAAGAACATGAGTTACCTCATGAATATGTCGAGCACTTCAATGACTTAATCCATGAAGAGGATCTTCGTGAAGATGGAGTGCTTGTGTGTTCCCTTCCATTTGATGAAGACATCCAGGCCTCTGTTCCACCTGCACATAAAGAAGAAAACATGATAAGTTATAATCCTTTTGAAAACTTTGATGATACTTTATTCCATGATTTTGGAAGTGAAGAAGTGTTAGAGGAGCCCTTGTATGCAACAGATCCTTTGTGTAATGATGTGATTGTGAACATTGATGATTTCATAAATGTTGGAAGGCATGCATGGGATGTTGATTCTTTTGGTTTTGATGGGTTTCCCATCTATGACATTGAGGGAAGTCTCAAAATAAGGAATACAAAAGTCTTTTCTTTTGAAGGTTGATTTTCATACATGGATCATCCAACTATTTGGCATCATGATGATAACATGAGTATAGATTGGTTGGTCTCGTCCATTCAAGTATGACTTTTCACGGTGTACCTGTGATGATTTTTTATAACACTTTGAGAGTTGTGATATGTATCCTTTTGAGAATTCAGATTCATTATGCAGTGAAAATTTTCATCCACCATCATGCTCAAATCTTGACAAAGATAAGACTATGACCAACCCAGAACGTCAGAGACTCATGCTGCCAAACAAAAGTGTTTTCACCTTAGGACTTTTGACAAGGATTTGCAGATAAAGAAGCAACGTATTCTGAGTGTGGAAAAAAAAAAATTCTCTAGACCTAAGCCCATCCCTTACCTCATTTCCTCTTTTCTAAGAAATCACCAGGATTTCTCGGGATCTCTTATATCCTCTTAACACTTAGGGAGCGGTGATATTTTGAGTGAAAATGAAGATGAGTCGTCGTCTATGCATGATATCCCTCTTCACATATGGATTGATCAAGGGTGTGGATATCATTTCAGGCAGGATTTTCAGGATGATCAGGCTTGTGGTTTCTCTTTCCAACAAGATTTCCTCCCTCCCACCCATCTTCATGAGTTTCCTTTCATGATTGATTTTTTTTTTTTGTATCCATGATTATTATGTTCTTAACTTGTCCTTGGTATGTTTTATAATTAAGCACAGGGGAAATTATTTGGTGAGAGTTGAGAAAGTGGTTGCACTGGTTGTATGAATTCACCTGACATCACCTATCACCTAATCTTCAGGGCCCCAAGTAAGTAGGTAGGTCATCTTGCTTTCTTGCATTTTCATCTTGATTGCTCATGGTAGTTTAGTTGCATTTCATTTTTCTCTACTTGCATTATTGATTCACATGTTTTATTATATGAAAAGTACAAAATTTTATTTTTATATTAGTTGTCATTTTTGAAATTTTTATTTATGATATATATGGACAAAGGGTGAGTGAACCACCCTAGATTTTACATTTTTATGTTTCAGTGTAGGCACAAGTTGGACCAGGATATGTTGAGGTTCTCATGCACTCTACGACAAGTACATGTCCCCAAGTAGGAGCGAGATGTTATCCCCAATTTCTAGGGATAACTAAGAGATGATGTCGTGAGGCCCTCAGGTTGCATACATGGAGTACTGAGAGATAGATGACTGACAATGTCCACATGCACAGACAGAGACCTTATTCACCACCACATTTCTTGGACTCGTGACGATGGCATCAACCACATCAGCTTGCTTCTGGAAGACAATGGGTCTTGCTACATGAATTAGAATTCAGGTATTGTGGTAAGTGTCACTTTAACATTTGATGCATTTGAGTATGTTGCATTTAAAGATCCTTTTGATTATAGAATGTCTTCTTGGAAATTATGTTATTTTCCTCGTTTCACCTTGGTGGTTGACATTGCTCCCTAGTAAGTGGTCACCCTTAGGGATGGGTTTTCTACTGGGAGGTCTCCTCAATGGGTCATCATTCCATTCTTGATCATACTTACCATTTTTCACACTTCACCAATTTTTTTGTGTCCTTATCTTTTGGGATTTTAGAGTGTAATGACCCAAGAAGGGATTGTACCTCGTTTGATGGGAACAAGGGGTTGAAGGCCCAAAGGTTTGTAGCTGGAAAATTTTAAAATCCAATCATAAAACTTCTAGATGCTCGCCCAGGGATATCGAGGACAATGAAATGTCTCTCATAAGAAACTAATGGGACTAGTGAAAAATAACAATATAAAAATTCCAACCAAGGTAAAGTGTGTGTGGGCAGAGTTTTTCATGCTTAGGTAGAAGTCCCACACATTTTCTTCAACTTGGGGAAGCATAGTGTGACCAGGGTAGAGTCAAGGTGGGAAAAAAATTCCACGCTTAGGTAGAAGTCCCACCTTGGCTTCAACTTGGAAACATTCTAAATAATTAATGGAAATAAATGGGCTTGGAAAAAGATGCATTGAAAACAAAGGTGAAACACACCCTCTACAAAGGCACCCAAAAATGAGACAATATGAACCCTTGTATGTCATGAACCCCATGCCCAAAAGTGTTACCCCCATCCACTTCATCTTATCCACATTACTTAGAGAGGTTTCCATCTAGGAAACACTCCTTGACTTAAGAAATGATTCACCCAATAGGTCACCTTGTCAACTCTCCCATACCTAAACTTGGAAAATCGCATAGTGTCTTTGAGCACTTGTTTAATTTGATGAGGTAGTTTTTGATGTACATGATTATATGGCTCTTATATTAAATGTGATTTTACTTTCCATGATTTTTTGACTTGAGATCCTTGGAGGGTGTACTTGTCTTTCTTTGCATTACCTTGTTGACGGACATTTTGGAGGAACAATCCCAACTTGTGTCTGCATTGAGGAAGGAAGCCCACCAGTTGAATGCCATGGCCTAGACCTTGGGGAAGTACAAGAGATGAACGTTGATTTTGGAGGAAGAGGAAGAGACCTTGGAGGATCTCACCTATCCCTTTCAATCCCAACGATTTTCCTTTGGAGGCTAAAACGTCATCTTTGAGGGCTTGACGTCACCCTAGGGATAGGGTTTTGGTGGTGATGTGATGTTTGATGGACACTTGGCACTTTTGATGAGGAATATCCCATGTACCTTGGATAGAAGACCCCAATGCATGAAGGGAAGACATTTGGAGGTCCAATGATTTCATCCTCAAGATCAATGTCTTTCCAAAGTGACCAAGATGTCACCCTAGAAGGGGTTGACATCACATTTTTAGGGTTTTCTTCATGTGAAAACTTAAAATTATTTTGTAAAGGGGAAAAGTAAAGGGTTTTGGCCTCCTTACTTTGTGGTTTACCCTAAATTTATTTGGACAAACACTTTTTAGGATTTTAATATAAATAAGGATCATTTTCATTTCATTTTGACATATCTCTCTCACGTGAGAAAGACTACTTAGCTGGAATTTTCGTCGTACTTGGGAAATTTGGATCATATCTCTCTTGTGCAGCTATATTATTGTGTTTTCTCTTGGTATATTGTGGAACTTAGGTGGTGTGCACCTCCTGGAGGCTTGTTCGCTTGCTTATGGATGGATCTTGCTTGGTAAACTAGGGTTTGATCTTGCTATTTTGGAATTGGTAAGTAAATTTCTACATTTTGTTGGTGTTTCCTTCTAGTTTCATTGATAATATTGTCTCAAACCCTTGGAGGGTTTTAAGGGAATACACCCTCTACCAAGGTTCATGTTATTTACTAGTTGATAAGCCATTTTTTACAAGGTTAATAAGAGGAGTAAAAGGGCTTACACAATCCTAGCCTTACCATAGTTGGTTTTGCATGCACTAGGGAGTAGAAGACCCTACACCCCTGGTGATGATGTGGATCCAACTCTTATATCCAAGACTTCATTTAACCAATAGATACAAAGCACTAATATAAAAATTGCATTGGAGAAATAAATTATTGCATTGAAATGTGTGATTTTACAATATATGCAAATTATTTAAAGTGGAATCATTTTTTTGCCTTAATAGCTTTCTTGAGACACTAGGGCGTTTTGATTGGTCAATGATATCTTATTTTTGTTATAACCTTTATGATACATCCATTAGGGTTGCAGAAAACGCATTTAAACTTATTTCCCTTACTCACTTTTCAACCGTCGGAAATTGCTAAGAAAATGCCATAACAATCTACTAGTCATAGCCCATATTTTGGGTGGTTTATTTGTGATTTTTGGTGTTTGAATTTTTGTATTGTAGCAACCTTTTGATACATCCATAAGGATTTCATATTATCTCTTCAATAATTTTTCTTAACAGCCTTACTTTGTCACTAAAGTCAAGCTTTATCTTACTTGAGTTATTCTAGACATTGCTAGCTTAATCTCTTGCATCTTTACTTGACTTTCATTGACATATCTAGCAGCTTCTATTATCATTTAGTTGTTGATTTATATCATTATTTCTTGTTGCTATATAGAACAACAAGCTTTACTTTCTTTTCCATTTGAATATTGGGTTTGTATACTTGCCTTTTCTCTTGTCTTGGGCAGGTACATTTCTCTTTTGCAGGTACACAAACTTTTAGCAACTATTGACCATCTCCAAGACTTGTTCCCACGCCACCTTCCACTTCTTAGCTTGACCTATAGGGGCATCATCTTCCATTACTCCACATTCCATCTTATTCCCCTAGGGTCACCTGGGACACCCCCCTTGTGTAGGATTTCCCCTTCACTAAAGTGAGGGGAGTACCTATCTAAGGTGATAGTGGGTATGTATTCCCATAGTTCTCGCCACCTTGTGGATTGGGTCGGGCTTTTCCCAACCTAAAATTTGTGCGATAACACTCCGGACATGAGGTTGTCCCTTACCTTCTATCTTCTTTGGGTAGTCGTGCAATTCTCTTCTGATCTCTCGTCTCCTCTCAGTCTTTAAGAAGGAGTGGTCATGTTAATGAGAAATAAGATGAGCCATCATCTATACTAGATAGCCCTAATCAGAGATGGGTGTACCAAGTTTGTGGCTATTCCTTCCAGCGGGATTTTCTCCCTCCCACCCACCTCCATGAGTTGATTTCTATGATTGGTTGCATGTTTATTTATGCTCATGATTATTTTGTGTGTTATTGCACAATCTATACTTTCCCAAAGCATAAAGGCAAGTAGGTCTAGATTAGCGTACCACAGAGGTATCCCTATCACTGTCACTCCAACAAGGTACCTCTCTCTATTTAGGAGGAGGAAAGACTCACCCCAAGGGAGACGTCCCAGGACCTAGCTGGTTGAAGAAGGGAAAAAGGTAAAGGTATGCTACCCCTTTCTCTAGGTCACTCAAATTAGTCTTAAGTTTTGAAGGATGAAGCTAGAGGATAAAGTGTACCTACCCCTTACCAATAAAACAACAAGCGTTAGGGAAACAACAAATGATAATGAATGCTTCATCAAGACTTCGAGTTTATAAAAAATATTGTTTCCAATCAATGTATGAAGTAAATGACAAATAAGTGGCAGCAATAATTAATGATGACAGTTATTATAACTTCCAAAAAATGCACTTGAGTAGAAAATATAACATTGTATTCCAGGCCTCAAAATGATAATTGACTCATGTAAGACCTAAGTATACGTCAATCAGTGGAGGGATGTTTCATCCAAATGAAAAACAACAAATTAACAACAACAACAGTAGAAACAAAACCTTTAGAAAAGTACTTTAAAAGGCACTTTAATGCACACTAAATTCAAATTTGATTGTAGTTTTCCTTGTACAATTTTTTGGGTTAATTTTAGATATTTAATAGGCTGATATAAGTTGCAAATGATAGTTGTAGTAGTGATTATGGCAGCAACAATGTGGATGTTAGTGTTTCTAAACTAGATTAGTAAGTTAGTCTAGGTTAGTAGGTGTTGGCACAGGGGCAGACCTGGGGTTCACTCCAAGAGCGCACCAACAAGCCCTAGCTACTGGCCCTTTCGGCAACACCTGTGAAGCAGATGCAAACTCACCCGAAGCAGCTAAGAGGGGGGTTGCAGGACAGAGATGTCTACAACCAGGGGAATATCAAGTGGAACTAATACAACAATAATGCAGCATTCATATATCTCTTATCAGCTAGATCTACTCTGCGCAGCTATACATCTGATCTAACACAATAATGCAAATAACAGTATAACAATGACAAAGATCCAGGCATCAGTCACACATACAACACAAAATATACGTGGTTCACCCTCTCTCTAGGGCTACGTCCACAGAACTGTGCTTATGATATATTAAGGTAAAGCTTATAGTTCTGATCTACGCTCTTAGTCAACATATCTTCTCTCTTCTTCTCTCTGTCTCCCACCTTCCTACGCACCCAGCTGCAAGACTTGATCTTCGCACCCAGCTGAAGATCTTACAATACCAGAAGGCTCTCACTCTCAGCACTCCTCTCTCTCACAGTACAATAATCTCTCAACCAACAACAATCAATATCAATACCCAACACTAGTACAAACCTGACCTAGGTCCTCTCGACCTCTATTTATATATTATAGTCCCTCACTGATAGCCTTAGGTTGAAACCTAGGTGTCAAAACACTAATTACCCAAAACCCTAGGTCAACTTGACCAGCGTTTTCAGGGCTTCGCCAGCCTGTCTTTCCTCCCTTTTCGTGCGGTGCTCCAAAGCATCCAATGGTGGCTTTCTTTGCTTGCTGAGTTGTCTACGATTATTTTCTCTTATTGATCTGTCATCCTTGATACCCTCTTTCAAGGGCTTTCTTTTCTGTACTTTGCTCCATCTTTTCTACTCTTTTGCTTACTTTGACCTAGGTACAGTCACTGTGTCTCCCGCGCAGTTCGTGTTTGACCTTTTCTTCCTCAATCTTCGCTTTCTTCCATAACCAAGGGCCAACAAGCCCCCAACACTCACCTGTGACTCATCCCGAGGCACTTTAGTTCTGATCCTTCCATGTCACTTCGACTTTGGACTGCAGAGTGCAACCTTTTCTTTCTGCTCCATGTCTCCTTCCCATCCTTGTGCCAACATTTTTTTTTTGTGTCTGGTACCCAGTTTCAACTGCACCTGGTACCTAGACCCTTTTCTCCTTTTCTTTTACTAAGAGTTGCGAGGCAGCTAGTTGTCATAGTACAACTTCATCTGATTCCCATTTACTAATCCCTCTTTCCATTCTCCCTTCAATGTCTTTAGTTGTGCAGCTCCTCCTTCTGTAACATAGGCGATCTCATATGGTCCAAGCCAATGCGTTCTGAACTTCCCTGGATGTCTTCTAAATTTACTGCCATACACTAGTACTAAATCACCTGGCTTAAATGCCTTCTTGATGTGTCTGTCATGATAGGCCTTCTCTCTTTCCTTATGTACCTACTGATGGAATCCTGCCATAAATCTGTCTTCTTCTAGTTCAACCAGCTAGGCAAGCCTCTCACGAACAGCGCCAATATCATCCATGTAAGTGGTTCTATAATCCCATAGTACTGTTGGTACTCTTAAATCCCAGTCATCCCTGTTCACACTGCAAATCTTTGTCAATGTTGTCTCCAAGATTTTGTTGAATGCTTCAACCGTTACGTTTGCTTGTGGATGGTAAGGTGTACTCCTCTGATGGCGGACTGCAAATTCTTCAGTCGGGGCTTCAACTGTCTTGTTGATGAAATGAGTGCCTTGATCGCTCATAAGGGTCTTAGGGCATCCAAACCTGCTTATTATGTCATCAAATATAAAATGAGCGGTTGTAGTTGCACTACAGTCCTTGACTGCTCTTGCTTCGGCCCATCTAGTCAGGTATTCTGTCGTAGTGATAATATACCTTGCTCTTATGCGCTTTCCTGGTGGGTTTATAGGTCCCATGAAGTCAATGGACCATTTTTCAAATGCTTGTAGGGTCATCTGCGGTGCTAGTGGCATTTCGTCTCTTCTGGATGGTTTTCCAACTCTCTGGCATACATCATAGGCTCTGGTATACTCTTTAGCATCTTTGTGTAAAGTAGGCCACCAAAGGCCAGCTCGCAGAACCTTCTGTGCAGTTTCTTTGCCTGCATAATGTCCTCCTGCGAGGCCTTCATGAGCTTCTGCGAGGATCAGTGGGCGCTCTGCCTCCGTTACACATCTTCTTAGTATCTCATCAGGTCCCATCTTATATAGTTGACCAGCTATTAGTGAAAAGTCTGTAGCGCACACTACTAGTTGTTTCTTCTGGGAAATTGTATACTCACTTAGAGCCATTCCTATTGAAAGGAATTGGACTATGTCTGTGAAGTGGTCATCCATCTTCCTGATGGCGAGAAGTTGTGCATCCGGTAGTGTATCCTCTAGACTAGTGGGTTCTTCGCCATGTTCCAACCTCAACAGGTGGTCAGGTCCCTTGTTCATTCTTCCTAGCTTAACTATGATCTCAAAAACATATTCTTGAAACAGGAGAATCCATATGCATATTCGCCCCCCCAACACTGGCTTGTTGACCAGATACTTCAGCGCAGAGTGATCAGTAAACATTTTAAAGTGTCCTCCTAGTAAGTAATGGCAGAATTTTTGCAGCGTGTACACCATGGCTAATCCTTCTCTCTCCGTAGTAGTGTAATTGATTTCAGCTGTATATATCTTTCTACTGGAAAATGCTAATGGATGATCAATGTCCCCTTCACCAGGTTGTGCTAGTACTGCTCCTAATGCAATGGAAGACGCATCAACATGCATATGAAATCCCTTGCTCCAATCTGGAAAGACCAAAATAGGTGCAGTTACCATCTTTTGTTTCAGTGTATCGAAGCTCTATTGGCATTCTTCTGTCCAACCAAACTAACAATCTTTCTTTAATAACTTCTCCATTGGCACAGTAATCTGAGCATATCCTTTAATAAATTTCCTATAATAGCCAGTATGTCCTAGCACAAGGCGCAGTTGTTTGACTGAGATAGGAGGTGGCAAATCAACTATAATTGCAATTTTGGATGGGTCCACAAACAATCCTTGCTTGCATACAATATGACCTAATAATATTCCAAATGGTGAGAAGAAGATGCACTTCTTCAAATTCAAAGAAATTTGACATTGCTTGCATTTATCCAACATTAGCCTTAGAGATTCAACATGATTTTTCAGCAAACTAAAAACAGTCCAGTCATCAAAATAGGCTTCTAAAAACTTATGCAAAAATTCTTTGAATGCTTTGACCACCACCCTAGAAAAGATGCTTGGGGAATTCTTCAGTCCAAATGGCATCACTGTGTATTGGTAGGATCCCCATTCTGTGGCAAATGTGGTCTTGTGGCGGTCCTCCTTGGCAATCTGGATCTGATGGTATCCTGAAAACTCGTCTGTAAAAGAATATACCTCCTGGCCTCCCACATTGTCTAATACTTCGTCTGTGAATGGTGTAGGGAAGGGGTCATGCAAATAGGCATCGTTCAGCTTTCTGAGGTCCACACATATTCTGATCTCGTCTGTCTTCTTGTCTTGTACTACCATAGGGCTGATCCACTCTGACTCTTCGACAGGTTCAATAATACCTGCTTCCAGCATTCTGTCGAGCTCAATCTTCACTTTTTCCTTATATTTTGGGTTCAATCTGTAGGGTCTTTGCTTGATTGGCTTCACACTTGGTTTCAAAGGTATTCTCATTTCTCCCATGGATCCTTTGATACCCTTCATATCAGTGAACTTGGTCGGAAATAAGTCCTTATACTCGTGCAGTAATTCTATAATTTTGTCAATGGTAGCAGCATCCCAATAATCTCCGACATTGGCAAGCTTCGGTGTCTCCTCTATCCCAATATTAACTTTATTTATCTTGATCGGTTGTCCAATGAATGGTAGTTCAACTCCTGGTCCTTCCACATCCTTGTGGCCTTCTGTATCAACAATGTTTACCTTCCTCGGATCATCATCTTCGTCGGCATTAATGTTATAACATCCTTGTAATTTCTGGAATGGCATAGTCTATTCGTCCTCTTCTTGCTCCAAAGGGAGGCTAGATGACTCTTTAAATACTTTCTGCCTCACAATCTTTAATTCTTGATCTATTGAAGGAAATTCACTTTCAAATAAAAAGGTGGTTACAAAATTCTGAAGCATACCTTCCCAATCGGTGGTGATAAGGCATAGATCTGCTTGAAGGTACCAGTTAATAGGGGTCGTGTCTAGCGTGTTAATGAATTTGTGTACCCATTGTTCTCGAGGAATTTCACTCTGAGCCTCTTCGCAGCTTCGTACATGGTCCTTTGGGCAGCTTCAACCTATGTACCTCACTTCGCAGTTTCCTACTAGTGCTGAAAACCGCACTGTCATCAAGGTTCGGCATTGTGTCAAGTCTGTGATATTGCTTTTATGTGTCCCCCACCATCTTGTTGGTGTAGCTTTTAGAGCCTCGTCTATAGCCAACAACCTTTGTTGTGTTGGTACAATTGTTTCAAAGTTCCATCAAGAAGGATTATAAAGGATTCAGACCATCAAAGGTAGCTAAGTTACTTGTTGTTGTACCAATCCAACGAACTTCTATGGTCAGTCGAGCACATCTCCTTGTGGATACTTCATACATCTGGTTCTGCCAGTTCTCCAGTGCTTCTTCTGAATCTGATGAACACGTGTTGTCACTTTGCCAGCTTAGATTCCCATCGACAATAGGGTTAATGTAATCCTGTTGTCTGGCTGTTAATTTATAGATGTTTTCCAGGTCATATGCATAGTCTTCTTCTCTGATGGGCTCTGTATACTGCAGACCTTCATCTGGATCTAAGGGTGAAATAACCCTAAGGCCATCTCCTTCAAATGTCATATGTATTTTCTTTAAATCGACCACAGTAGAATTGTTGAAGGCCGAATCAATTCCTAGTAATGTAGGGTAAGGGAAGCTATCATCAACAATTTCAATTACCTCAAAGTCTGCAAAGGTTCTAACTCCGTTGATGTCCATGGGGACATGCTCCAATCGTCCAAATGGGTTGACAGCTTGCAAATTAGCCATGCAAAACCTGATAGGAGAATATATCAGCTTGGGTTTTCCCATCAGTGCCCAAGTTTGCTTCGTCGTGACGTTGACCTCCGACCCTAAATCGAGGACCACATAGTCTATATCGTACTCGCCTATTTAAGCATTCAAATGTAATTCTTTGTTTGTTCTTCTCTTCTTACCAATCTAGTGTACTTCCCTATTCAGCAAGGGGTCTACCTTTCCTAGCTCATACTGCCTGATTAGGTTCTGTAACTCTTATATAGCTTTCTCATCCTGAATTAATTTAAGACAAGTGTACAAAAATTAAATGAGCGTACTTACCTCTTTTCCTTCTTTATGCGCGGCCGATTGATCAAATGTCTGAGGCATTCCATACTCTTCTACTTCTGGTTGCGTTCTAGATGAGGATCCTTGGTTCCTCTTGAACTCCTGTCTTGCTTCCTCAAAGATTCGTCTTTCTTTCTTTGCATCAAAAGCCTGAGTCTTCTCCTCAGCTTTCCTGATACCTAAATCTTATGCGATCTTTCTTTGGGTTGTTCTATCCTTTCCTGTAGCAGCACCTCCTCTAGTAATGACAACGACTCTATGCTCAGTTCCACGAGGTTCAGCATATATCAGTTGTACTTGTGGGTTCTATTGGGGTGCTCATCTTTCCTAAAGCTTAGTCAGTAGCACAGGGCATTCTTCTATGATGTGCTCAAAAGAGTTACAATAACTGCAGGTTGTGCAAGGGTTCTGACAATCCCTTGATAAGTGTCCTAGCTACGCGTAGTTATAACAAATTATTTGTCCTCGGCCTTGGCCCGTACCTCCTCATCCTTTGTATCCACCATGAGGAGTGAAGTTTTCTCTCCCTAGAGAGTTGTACTGTGGAGTATTTCCTTCTTGTTGTACTTCGCCCTGAATCTTGTATATGTCTCTCGACCTCGCATGCATGAGACTGTAAGCTCTACAATCTCGATCATCGTGCCCTACCGATTTACAGAATGTGGAGTGCAAGTTTGTGGGTGTCTGAACATACTTCTGCATGTAATAGCACTCACCTGGGCGATGTCTATTTCTGCACACATCACACCAGGGCAGGTTAACTTGCTTCAAGGGGCTCGGTGCTCCTGAGGCCAAATATTCATGGAATAAGGGACATTGTTCCTTATCATGAACTTATGATCTGCATCTCACACACTAGACATCTTCCCTTTTGTCTTTTCCCTTATCTTTCTTCATATCCTCGACCTATAAAGACAAACTAGTTAGCTGACTCAAGATCTGGCTCATGCCTGAGCTCGATTCTCCTATAGGTGTTGATTCAAGATTCATGGCGATTTCCAAAGCTTCTGCCTACGATGCAATCTTCTACTACATCAGCGGGACTCTGATATGTGGTAACAACGCAACGATGAACCATTCTTTGTTCTTTTCATCGGGGATCTGAAATGTTAATTGGCCTGTTAGGGTCTTGAATCTCTGGTCAAACTCCCAAACAGGTTCTGCTACCTTTTGTTTGATCTCTTTTAGCTCTGTAATACATTGTGACTCCGACTTAGGTTTCTTAAACTCTCCAATCAACGCATTCTTGATCTTGTTCAGTGGCTTAGGCTGCGCCAGTCCTTGGACAAGTTTCATGTACCATATCAGTGCGCGGTCCCTTAGCATAGTCCTGAGTTGGGTTCTCTTGATGGCCTCGTCGATGATACTTTTAATATTCCATACAGCTTCACACAAAAACCAATGTTGATCTAGATCTTTAGATCCATCTCCTCTAAAGATAGGGAGCCTCATTTCATCTGCCATAGAGCTGACTAGGCTTCTTGTCTGAGTAGATGCTAAGCTACCAGTAATAGTGCTCTGAGGAATCTAGTGGTTCTGACTATTCTAACCGCTAAGTACTGTTGAGACAATAGGAAGATTAATGTTACTTACTTCAGTAGTCCGCGCAGTTCCTGAGGTTTCTGGCTCGCTTTGGCGAAGTTTTTCAGCTTCCCCTTCTTTTGTTCTAGTGGGCTCTGAATGTTCTTCGTTGGTTAGATCTACCTCTTCTGCACTGTAGAAACCCTCTTCTTCGTAGTTTTGCTTAAACAAGTTCTCAAGGTGAACCCCTCGGAATACTTTCCCACTGCGTGTATGTCCTACTTCTGTGTCACTGTCGCTATCCGAGATCTTGAACGTTAGCCTTTTCAGTTCTAACCAATCTACTGTATCTTCAAGATGTGGTTTTCATGCAAGAGCATCTTGATTCTCATCTTCAGAAAGTGCAAAAATTCTCCTCTAAGTCCTTTGAAAAAGTGTCTCTCGACTTGGCTATATGATTATGTTCTATCAATAGCAAACTCGGTGATATACCATCCAATGGTACTATCAAACCAATGATCTACTGCTCTAGATACAGCATTGTCAACTCTCTTGACCTTCTAGATTAGTGTCGGCATCCAAACCACAAGAGGTCTAGATCTAATCTCAAACTGGGTATCAGCTAACCTAGCCAACCATTCAAACAACTCCTGGTGGATTCCCCCAAAGAAGATCTCGTGAATGTCGGTGAAGATGTATCTTTGTAGCCAATCTTCAGTACTCAATTTAGGGTTCTTGTTCTGGGCTTCAGCGAAGTCCCTCTCTTGATCCTCTATCCACTTTTGAATCTCAGTCTTTGATGGAAACCACCTTGACATTCCCTTAAACAGATTCTTGTCCCAGAAACGGAACCATTTGTTGGCACAGGGGCAGACCCGGGGTTCACTCCAAGAGCGCACCAACAAGCCCTAGATACTAGCCCTTTCGGCAACATCTGCAAAGCAGATGCAGTCTCACCCGAAGAAGCTAAGAGGGGGGTTGCATGACAGAGATGTCTACAGCCAAGCGAATATCAAGTGGAACTAATACAATAATAATGCAACATTCATATATCTCTTATTAGCTAGATCTACAATGCGCAGTTATACATCTGATCTAACACAATAATGCAAATAACAGTATAACAATGACAAAGATCTAGGCATCAATCACACATACAACAAAAAATATACGTGGTTCACCCTCTCTCTAGGGCTACGTCCACAGAACCGTGCTTATGATATATTAAGGTAAAGCTTACAGTTCTAATCTGCGCTCTTAGTTAGCAGATCTTCTCTCTTCTTCTCTCTGTCTCCCACCTTCCTGCGCACCCAGTTGCAGGACTTGATCTTCACACCCAGATGATCTTACAATACCAGTAGGCTCTCACTCTCATCACTCCTCTCTCTCACAGTACAATAATCTCTCAACCAACAACAATCAATATCAATACCCAACACTAGTACTAACCTGACCTAGGTCCTCTCGACCTCTATTTATACATTATAGTCCCTCACCAACAGCCTTAGGTTCGAAACCTAGGTGTCAAAACCCTAATTACCCAAAACCCTAGGTGTCTAAAACCCTAGGTCAACTTGACCCGCGTTTTCAGGGCTTCACCAGCCTGTCTTTCCTCCCTTCTCGCGCGGTGCTCCAAAGAATCCAATGGTGACTTTCTCTGCTTGTTGGGTTGCCTACGATTCTTTTCTCTTGTTGATCTGTCATCCTTGATCTCCTCTTTCAATGGCTTGCTTTTCCTTACTTCGCTCCATCTTTTCTTCTCTTTTGCTTACTTCAACCCAGGTACAATCACTGTGTCTCCTGCGTAGTTCGTGTTTGACCTTTTCTTCCTTGATCTTCGCTTTCTTCCATAACCAAGGGCCAACAGTAGGGTATCAAATAGAAATATTTGGGAAGATCCTTGCCAAAGGAGTGGGGAAAGAAGACTAGTGCCTTCTTTGGGTAATGGAGTCTAAGTAGGCGACTCTCTTCTATGGATGGTAAGTTTATAATTATGCACAAAATCCAAGAGGGAGAAAGACCTAGGAGGAATAACACCTTAATTCCTCTTAGGTTTTGACCTCAAGAAGCAAGGAGGATAGGGTGTAGGAACTTCTAGGCCCTAGCACCTCCTTCTCCTTTGACGTTTTGTGGATGAAAAGTATTATGCACAATAATTAGTGACAACATATAAAGTGATATCACTTTAGGGATTTAGAGGTTGCACAAATTACTATACTAATTCAATGAAAGCTTGGTGAATGAAAAGCAAGAAACTAGCATCTTAAGTTTCTTACTTCAAGAATTAATTAAACATTTCATTTCATAATCTTATATGAGTAAGCAAACCATACCATAACCATTAAGCAATAACAAAAGTAAAATGTGTGTACTTGCACCAAGAATAATCATGTAGAACAATTTTAGATCATCAAAAACACTTCATAAATTAATCCAAGTGCCAAAAAAAAACAAGCCTCAAGAGTGATGCACCTTGCTTAAAACAACCATTAAACCCTAATAGGGAGAAAATTTCAGTCCCCTTATCCTCTTGTGACAAGTTATGATGAAAATGGATGTCACTTTATGTTTATTTATACAAAATTTACCCCAAAATTAATTTTAGTTCAAAATTAGAGGGCCGACCTGATCAATTTTCCCTAATTTACAAAATTAAACAAAATTACATGAATAAACCCCAGTAGGGTGACGTCATTCCCTTTCTATGGTGACGTTGAGATCAAATGGGGGACGTCCAGCCCTAAAAAGTGGAACGTTGGCCCCTCCAAGGCCTAATCACACCATCAACTACCAAACATTGTGCCAAACACCCTTCTTTTATCAGAACATCACCTCCATGAAACCTTAGCCCCCAAATGACAACATAATGGGCTAGGTGGGTGGTCTCTAGGCCTTCCAAGGCAGTCGTCCAAGTGAATAGACATGGAACTCTTACATATAGGCCTACTAGAGTGCCTCCAAAGGCAACGACTTCCTTCTTCAATGTGAAATATGGTCATCATTGTCTTGCCCCAAGCATGGGGTCTCTGCATCCATCCATGGGATTTAGGCCCTCATGAAGGTCTGAACTGATCATCTCCTCATGAATATATGTCCACCGGGAAAAGTCCTTCAAAGACAACAAGTATTCCCTACAGGGGTCCATGAGTCACCAGTATCATAGCAAGTAAATCAAATATAATAATTATAGAACCCAAACATGTGCATCAAACCCCCCTAATCCCAAACAAATGCTCAAAGATGTTATGCAATTTGACAAGTTAGGTTTGGAGAGGGCCTCAGGGCGTCCTATTAGGCTAATCCCTCTTAATTTTTGGGTGTTTCCCAGGTGGATTCTAGTCCAATTCATGCAAGTGTATGAGGTGGCATGGAGTAAATATTTGGGCATGGGGTGCATGTGATAATAGGGAAATGTAGAGTCTTACCTGTGGGTGCCTTTGTGGAGGGTGACATGCACCTTGTCATGGATGTAATTGTTTCCTAGCCCATTAATTGCCATTTATTCTTAGCTTTATTTATTTTGATATTTTTCTCTTATGCTACAAGGGAATAGTTGAGGGCCACTATCCTGGCTTGATGACCAGAGGTGACAGTGTTATCCACAAATATTTCACGGAAATGAGAAGGTTTTCTCGTAATGAGACCCCCTTTCTCTTGGCTATGCCACCAAAAGCCACTACCTTGGTTTGGTGACCAGATAGGTGGTAATGTCATACCGCTACATGTCCATGGTCATAATAGGTCGACTCGTGATGAGACCTCCTATCCATAAACTAGTACCTTGAGTGTTTATGTTATCTTGTGGGTCCCCTTTTATTACTAAGAAGCTTTTCACTGCTTTCTCGGGGATCCCTGGGTGAAGCATATCGAAGGTTTCAAAATTGGCTTTTAAATCTTTCCAACTACTTTTCCCCTTTGGGCCTTTAGCCCCTTCTTCCCACGAGGTAAGGTACAACCCTTCCTAGTGTAGCCAATCCCAATGCCCAAAAAGAAAAGGGAGATGGAAGAAATAAATATGGAAAGTGGTAAGTATGGAGGGAATGGGCAATGACTCTTCAAATATCCACCCAATAGCAACCCATCCTAAAGGGAAATCAACTTACTAGGGCACTGTGTCACCCTCCCAAGTTTAACCAAGGCAAATAGCATAATTTCCAAGCAAACATCATGAAATCAAGAAAGACTTAATGAAACATGTTCAAGTGGTTTAAATATCATAGTGATACATACCATGATACCCAGAATCATTACCTCATGGAGCAAGACCCACTGCCACTTCAAGACCAAGCCGGTGGGATGAATATTGTTGCTAGTGATATGTGGACTGCACTGAAGAAAAGAGGGGCCCTCTAGGTCCATGCTTAAGTCATCTAGCTCTCGGCACTCCATGTCTAGAACCTGTGGGCCTCGAGACACAATCTCCTTAGTTATCCCTAGACTAGGGGATAACATCTGGCTCCAACTTGGGGACATGTGCTCACCGTAGAGCACATGAGAACCTCAACATATCTGGTATGACTTGTGCCCACTAAATCTCAACAAAAGATATTAGTAACATCTAGGGTGGTGATATCACCCCTTGTTCATATATGATATAAAAATCAAAATAAAACAAATTCTAATCTAATACATGATCATGAGCATACATATATACAAATAAAGTAAAGCAAATATGTAAATGAAACTAACTACACTAGAATGGTATGCAATGGTATGTACAATGGATGCAAATGCCTACCTACCTCTACTTACATGTTGGTTGAATGCTAGGTGTAGTCATATAACCACTGAAAACATCCTAGCAATGCCTCATAATACCTTCCTTTGTGCTTCATCATAAACCAAAACAATGACAAGTTAAGCACAAAAATAACATGAGTTATAGTATGTATCATATCATAGGAAATCGTAAAGTCTATCTCATGGAGGTGGGAGGGTGGGACGAAATTATGCCAAGTCACACTTCTAGAAAAGTGTTCAATCCATCTCATAAAAGGATCGTGAAAGGTCAAAAACTAAAGAGGATGGCTCAAAGAGTTTGAAGGTTGACTACCTTGGACGTCATCAATCCCCAAAGTCTGAGAAGGGACTAACAAGAATCTAGAGGTCGACTGACAATTTCTTAAGGGAAAGTTGAAAGAATGAGATGATAAACTTCTTCTTAAGGTATTCAACCTACCCTTGAATTCTAACAGAAAGCTTCACCCTAGAGAAAACTTGAGACAAGAGACTTGTTTCCCAACTGCGTCCTTAGTGACATAGCAAGATAAAGGAATAGAAGGGAGCTAAAAAACCTTATCACAAGTATCTTTCTTAGGAAAGCAATGTCCTCGCCCTTATCAAAATCTAAGCACAATGATGATTGGCAATCTTCTTCATACAAGTGCTCAAAAGAACACTCATCAAAATCATCAAGGTATGACCAGAAATCATCATGATAACATTGCACATGGTCATCCTTCGGTGTTTCGAAAATATCTGTAACCATATCGTCTCCTTGTTGCCAAGTATCAAAATCAATAGCAATCTCATATGATGTTTGTGAATGAAAAAAATGGAAATGACCCTCGATGTCATAAATGGGATCTCTATCGTGACCAATCACATCCCATCCACATCTCCAAATATATATAAAATAATCAATCATATCACCACCTTCATTATAGCACGAAGGACCTAGCTCATCCAAAGATTCCTTGACTTCTTCACTTTCTGAGTCATAGAATAGGGCATCATCAAAAACATGGAAAGGAAAATGATTAACCTCATTCTCTTCTTCTTTTGCAGAAGAGATAGGATCTTGGAAGGCTTCCTCGGAGGGAAGATCACACATCAACACTTCATCCTCATGATTGAAATCTTTAGGCTCTCGTTTTTCAACCAGGTCCTCATTATCTTTGGTAGAATCATGAGTGAATTCTTTATATTCCTCATGGGATTGGTAACCTCCTTCATCAATCTCTTCTTATGTATCAAAGGGTTCTTGGCATTGAGCATGGTATGCACCCCTAACATATTCTACAATATCAGTGTTGAATCCTTCGTCCTCTAGGGCTATTTCAAGATTTTGAAGGGCATCCTCATCAGTCTGGTATTGTGGTTTTGCAAACTCAAGAAATCTACTGATGATATTTATGAAAGAGGATATACCCTTTTCTTCGCAACAACCCTTGATCCATTCTTGTACAAATGATGGCAAGGAAATTATGAACAATTTTATCAAAACATCCTCCCCTTCAAATTATATTTCACTTATATACTTCAAGAATTCTACAATGTGAGTAATCGGGAGGCCTTTAAATATTAGACAGATTTTTAACCATTTTATATAAAAATAATGTGGGTATCCTTGAAAACTTTCAAAATCAATAGATGGATACACTTTCTCCCAGTGCGCCATGATCCCATACCTTGGAAATATCACAAAGTTGAGAGTAAGGTGGCACCTTGGAAAAGGTCAGTGGAGTCGCCAGATAACCTCCTAAGGATTATCAAATGGAGTGAGGGAATCACCCTCAGTGGAGTCGCCGGGTAAGATTTGTGAAATGAATACTTTGGATAAAGGCTTACCGAAAAAGTGTCGTTCGAGGAAAATTGACTCGATGTTCCCAGAAAACAACACCAACAATGTTATCGCACAATCTGTACTTGCCCAAAGCCTAAAGGCAAGTAGTAAAGATTGGCGTACCACAGAGGTATCCATGTCACTATCACCCCAATAGGGTACCTCTTTCTATTTAGGAGGAGGAAAGACTCACTCTAATGGATACGTCCCATGACCTAGTTGGTTGAAGAAGGGAAAAAGGTAAATGTATGCTACCCCTTTCTTTAGGTCACTCAAATAAGTCTTAAGTTTTGAAGGATAAAGCTAGAGGATAAAGTGTACCTTCCCCTTACCAATACAACAACAAACGGTATGGCAACAACAAATGATAATGAAGTCTTCATCAATACTTCGCGTTTATAAAAAAGACTTCTACCAATCAATGTATGAAGTAAATGACAAATAAGTGGCAGCAATAATTAATGATGACAGTTGTAACTTCTAGAAAATGCACTTAAGTAGACAATATAGAAAGGTATTCCAAGCCTCAAAATGATAACACTTTGTCTCATGCAAAATCTAGGTATACATCAATCAATAGAGGGTTGTTTCAGCCAACTGAATAGCAACAAATTAACAATAGCAACTATAGCAACAAAACCTTCAGAAAAGTACTTTAAAAGGCACTTTAATGCACACTAAATTCAAATTTGATTGTATTTTGCCTTGTACAATTTTATGGGTTAGTTTTAAATATTTAATAGGATGATATAAGTTGCAAATGATAGATGTAGCAGTGATTATGGAAGCAACAACGTGGTTGTTAGTGTTTCTAAACTAGATTAGTAAGTTAGTTTAGGTTAGTAGGGTATCCAGTAGAAATATTTGGTTGAATATTGAAGATCCTTGTCAAAGGAGTGGAGAAAGAAGACTAGTGCCTTCTTTGGGTAATGGAGTCTAAGTAGGCGGATCTCTTCTAGGGATGGTAATTTTATGATTATGCACACAATCCAAGAGGCAAAAACACCTAGGAGGAATAGCACCTTAATTCCTCTTAGGTTTTGACCTCGAGAAGGGAGGAGGCTAAGGTGTAATCACTTAGAGGCCCTAACACATCCCTCTCCTTGAATTTTTGTGGATAAAAAGTATTATGCACGATAATTAGTGACAACCTCTAAAGTGCTAGCACTTTAGGGCTCTAGAGGTTGCACAAATTACTAGGCTAATTCAATGAAATCTTAGTGAACGAAAAGCAAGAAAGTAGCACCTTAAGTTTCTTACTTCAAGCATTAATTAAACATGTCATTTCATAATCTTATATGAGTAAGAAAACCATACCATAACCATTAACCAATTACAAAAGTAAAATTTACTTACTTGCACCAAGAATAATCATGTAGAACAATCCTAGATCACCAAAAACACTTCATAAATAAATCCAAGTGCCAAAAAAAACAAGCCTCAAGAGGGATGTGCCTTGCTTAAAACAACCATTAAACCCTAATAGGGAAAAAAAATAAGTCCCCTAGCTCTTGTGACAAGTTATGATGAAAATGAATGTCACTTTCTGTTTATTTATACAAAATTTACCCTAAAATTAATTTTAGTTCAAAATTACAAGGTTGACCTAATCAATTTTCCATAATTTACAAAATCAAACAAAATTACATGAATGAACCCTAGTAGGGTGACGTCATGCCCTTTCTAGGGTGACGTTGAGATCCAATGGGGGATGTCCAGCCCTAAAAAGTGGAGCATTGGCCCCTCCAAGGCCTAATCACACCATCAACTGTCAAACGTTGTGCCAAGCACCATTATTTCACCAGAACATCACCTCCATGAAACCCTAGCCCCCAAATGATGACGTCATGGGATAGGTGGTTGGTCTCTATGCCTTCCAAGGTGATCGTCCAAGTGAATAGAGGTGGAACTCGTCCATCTATGCATGCTAGAGTGCCTCCAAAGGAAACGACTTTCTTCTTCAATGTGCAAGTTGGTCATCACTGTCTTTCCCTAAGCATGGGGTCTTTGTATCCATCCATGGGCTTTCGTCCCTCATTAAGGTCCGATCTGATCATCTCCTCATGAATACCTATCCATCGGGAAAAGTCCTGCAAAGACAACAAGTATGCCATCCATGGGTCCATGAGTCACCAATATCATAGCAAGTAAATCATATCTAATAATTAAATCACCCGGACATGTGCATCAAACCCCCCTAACCCCAAACAAATGCTCAAAGACGTTATGCAATTTGACAAGTTAGGTTTGGAGAGGGTCTCAGGATGTCCTATTGGACTAATCCCTCTTAATTTTGGGGTGTTTCCCAGGTGGAGTCTAGTCCAAGTCATGAAAGTGTATGAGGTGGCATGGGGTAAATATTTGGGCATGGGGTGCATGTGATAACAAGGAAATGTAGAGTCTTACCTGTGGATTCCTATGTGGAGGGTAAGTTTCACCTTGTCATGGATGCAATTGGTTCCTAGCCCATTCATTTCCATTTATTCTTATCTTTGTTTCTTTTGATCTTTTTTCTCTTGTGCTACAAGGGAATAGTTGAGGGCCAATGTCCTGGCTTGATGACCAGAGGTGACAGTGTTATCTACAAACATTTCACAGAAATGAGAAGGTCGGCTCGTAATGAGACCCCCTTTCTCTTGGCTATGCCACCAAGAGCCACTACCCTAGTTTGATGACCAGATAGGTGGTAATGTCATACTACTACATGTCCATGGTCATAATAGGTCGGCTCGTGATGAGACCTCATATCCTTCAACTAGTACCTTGTGTGTTTATGTTATATTGTGGGTCCCATTTTCTTACTGAGAATATTTTCACTTCTTTCTCGGGGATCCCTGGGCAAAGCATCTCGAAGGTTTCAAAATTGTCTTTTAATGCTTTTCAACTACTTTTTCCCTCTGGGCCTTTAGCCCCTTATTCCCACGAGGTAAGGTACAACCCTTCCTAGTGTAGTCAATCCCAATGCCCAAAAAGAAATGGGAGATGGAAGGAAAAAGATGGAAAGTGGTAAGTATGGAGGAAACAGACGATGACTCTTCAAAGATCCACCCAGTAGCAACCCATCCTAAAGGGAAATCAACTTACTAGGGCATTGTGTCACCCTCCTAGTGTTATAACCCTAATTTGCACTAGACATGCTTACCTGGCATCAGGCCATCTCAAATTCCTTCTTTGCCAAAACATTGTTGAACAACTCTTCTTAAAAACCCCTTTTATAAAGGCCCACGCGCCCTGCTACATTATTGCACGAGTGTACACACTAGATGACTCAAGACAACCCGCGTGTACCGACAAAAGCACGAAAAAAAAAAGTTGCTAACGGAACACACAGCTTTGGGTAAGTTAACTAAACCTTTTGACCATGCATGGCCGGAAATTCGACCAAATACCTAGCTTCTTCTAGCCTATGAAAGAAGGGTTAGGGGTCCCATTTGGAAGAGGAGAATCATAGTAAAGAAACTATACCCAATTGAGCATTCCATTTGTCCCAACCTTTATCCATCCTTGTGCAAAGAGAAGTATAGAGAAAAGCAGTTGAAAGACAGTGGAAGAAGAGCCCAGGACCAGGATCGAGGAGCAGTAGCCGACTTTATCATTGTAAGGTATCATTGTGAAGTTAATAAAAGAATTGTTTTTCCCGTCCTGCCATATGAGATTGTCATTATTGGAATATTGATTGTATGATTGATTAAATCTCTAACCCGTTAGTTCATAGATAAAATGCATGTGGAGTTCTTTGTTTGTCTTTAGTGAATGCAGGTCAGCATTGGGAGGAGAGTTGTAGTCAAAGAACGACCAAGCACGAAAAAAGGGATCGACATCAAACACGAAGAATAAGGTACGTCAACTTAATCTATTGAGCCTTGTATTTACATATGAGTAATGGGGATCTAGGCATGAGATGATGGTAAAAAATAAGAATCTTTAGGTCATTTTTGCATGCATGATAAAACCCTTAGTGCTAGTCCGTAGGAGGGATTTCCCACCCACAACAAAATTGGCGACCATACTGGGGATCTCTAGGGTTTCTGGGAATATTTTTCTTGGGTATTTTTAAAAACTGGTTTCATTCCTTGTTTTTAAAGTTTCTGCAAAAGTTTGAGCTAACAAAGATTCTGGTCTTCCATACCAGTTATCTCTGTTTCTTTGCTTGACTGCATTTTTTTTTTCCAAGACCCGCAGAGGTACACGCGGCCTATATAAGGTCTGCACGCGTGTACCCGTGCCCTACCTTCTCACAGCCCACGTGTACACGCTAGCTGAGGAAGTGTCAGTCGCGTCTATGATTCCAGAAAATTTATTTTAGAGAGGCAGTCATCCTCTCCCCTGTCAGAAATAGTCCTTCTCAAGGGTTTTTTGGAACTCTTTCTAGTCTTTGTTTTTTGCAGTTTTGTAGCTTAGATTTCACCTCAGATTGGTTTTGTTCTATGAAATTTTCCTTCAATTGTTTTTTTTTTGTCAAAGTAAGTTTCTGAGTCTTCAAGAGATGTTGGTTCTCAATACCAGTAATCTCTGTCAGTGCTTGATTGCTTGTCTTTTCATTTTTGAAGAGTTGCAGAGGTACACGTGGCCTGCATACGGTCTCCATGCATGTACACGCGCTCTGACCTTACACAACTCGCCTGCACATGCTGGTTGTTGCATTGTCAGCACCGTACCTGTTGAGAAAAATTTTGTTTAAGAAGAGACAGTCATCCTTTTCCTTGTCAAGAGTTATATCTCTCAGGGTTCTTGGTCTCTGTCATAGCAGCTTAGCCTGGGTTTGGACTCTATTATAGCTTGCTTTTTCATTTAGAACATTTCTTGTGTTTCCTAGATTTTTTAACTTATTTTTAGCCATGAATCATGCATTCATAAGTTTCTTTTAGAATCTTTTGTTATTTTTGCTTTGATTGGAAGAAAATATAAAAAAAAAACTTAGTTTGTTAGATATCGTTCTTTCCTGGCATTTTCTTTGCATTGTTATTTGAAAATGAAAAAGAAATTAGCATAGCGTTGTGTTTTCTTCTAATTTTAAAAGCATTTCAAAAGGAAAAAAATAAGAAATATAATCATTTTTTGCCAGTGTTCATATAAGTTTCATCATTTTTTGCAAGAGTCTTAACAACATTAGTTGCACTACCACACCTTTTGAGTAAATCAAGCCTTAAAAAGAACGCTAATTAAAAATAACTAGACTTTTAAGTTTGTAGAGTCAACCAACTAGTTTAGGGTTAGGGCCTTGAATTAGGTTGGAGAGGAAACTCTTCAAGGCCATTAAATCAAACATTGGAGTCTGAGTTAGGGAGTGTCGAAGTCCAGTATTGTGAAAGTTATCTGGGACCCCCCTCTAACACAGGGGCTAAACACGAGGTCGCGTACGGAAAGGTAGCGGAGATAACCCTTCCAAAACTGGACCAATCGTAGTGGAGAACACATATAGAGGGCTTGTCTTGGGATTCCGTCGATTGCATTTGCCATGGAGCTTCGTGGGTCTCGAATCCATTCGAGGTCCTCAGTTGTCTTCCGAACCACTTGCCTTCGATACCCTTGACAGGTTTCGGGCTCGATACCCTGCTCATTGTGGTCTACCCGACTTTCGACTATACCCGCTTGGTGACTGTTCGCGCGCTGGCAACCCAGTTGCCTATCTTTTTTAGTGACATACACAAATGACTGTGGGGGTATACCGTAGTACATAGGACAGACATCGGCCCACGCTTTGCAGAGTATACCCAGAGGGTGCTTCCGTATTCGAGTTGCACTTGCACTGGTAAGTTGCTCTAGTGTTGGTTGGTGTAACTGTTCTTCCAACTAGTTATTCGTTTTCTTGATTTTCCTTTAGGAACTTTTAGTGTATGCTCTGTGCTCCCTAGTTTTCCATAGTGAGTTAGTCAGTCGTGGCTTTGGGTCTCTGACCTAGGGTGGTAGACCACCCACTCCGCCAATTGAGAGGACTTTTCAGTCTTCCGTTTAGAAACGTGGAGCCGCCTCTTTATAGGCGTTGTTTTGATAACACTGGTTCTTCAGAGTCAGTGTGTGAGACTTTTACGATTTTAAACGATCCGGCAAGGGGAGAACCTCTGTATAAGATCTTCATGGTTAAAGTTCCTAACAATACCAACCAAGGAACCCCTTCGCAAGGGGATTCTTGTGTTTTTCCTTTCTTCGGAAATGTTGGTGTCCCTTTGATGGCCACTTTGTACATTCCTGGGTTGAATGTGGGATTACCGGTTTGGTTGGGTACCATTCCAAATGTCCCAAATGCTCTTGACGCTTCTCATTTAAGCACCTTAAGTCATGGGCACCCTGTTGATGTTTCTTCATCAGCAAAGTCTTCTCCTCCTCCTTCTCCTGCCTCTGGTGAAAGTACAGTTACTAGTAACCGGAAGTCTAAACAAAATAGAAAGAGGCATAATAGGAATAAGAAATCACCAACCTCTGCGATTCATGTTGGAGATAGGTCGACAACCTCTGCAAGTCACATTGAAGACCAGCACCCAACCTCTGCAAGTTATGTTGGGGGCACACACCCACCCTCTGCAAGTCATGCTGGGGGGAAAAATCCAGTCACTGCTAGTCATACTGGTAATAGGTTTGTAGCCTCTGCAAGTCATGTTATCAACCCATCACTAACCTCTGCAAGTCATGTTGGAGATGTGCAACCAACCACTACTAGTCATGCTGGAGGAATTAATTATGTTGAGAAACCTAGACGGATAGGACGTAAGCCTAAGTTCCCTTGTAAGCTTTGCAAGGGAGATCACCTTACTCATTTGTGCCCTGACATTCCAGAGGTACAAAGATTGTGGTCCCTATCTGCAAGATCTTTTGATTCTGAGTCTTTTGAGGTTTCCTCGCAGTCTATTCAGCCTTTGGTTAAGAAAGTGGTCACGTCGATGCAGTCATCGGCTGATCCCACTACTCTTTTGAGGGGTGAGGTGCCTTTAGACCTTGTAGTCTCTCAGCCTATTCAACCATTGGTTGAGAAAGTGATCATGTCGATGCAGTCATCGGCTGATCCCACTCATCTTTTGAGGGGTGAGGTGCCTTTAGACCTTGTATTCTCTCAGCCTATTCAGCCATTGGTTGCGAAAGTGGTCATGTCGATGCAGTCATCGGCTGATCCCACTCCTCTTTTGGGGGGTGAAGTGCCTTTAGACCTTGTAGTCTCTTAGCCTATTCAGCCATTGGTTGAGAAAGTGGTCATGCCGATGCATTCATCGGTTGATCCCACTCCTCTTTTGGGGGGTGAGGTGCCTTTAGACCATGTAGTCTCGCAGCCTATTCATCCATTGGTTGCGAAAGTGGTCATGCCGATGCAGTCATCGGCTAATCCCACTCCTCTTTTGGGGGGTGAGGTGTCTTTAGACCATGTAGTCCCACAGCCCATTCAACCATTGGTTGCGAAAGTGGTCATGCCGATGCAGTCATCGGCTAATCCCACTCCTCTTTTGGGGAGTGATGTGTCTATCGACTATGTTTTTAGCATTTCCGGTTCAATACTTTCAGAACAAGGGCGCATTCCGCTCGTTCCGAGCACACCGCCTCCAAGCCCTAGGATGGTTTCCTTTGATTGGAATGACCTTGTTGAGTCTCGTCTTCCTTCTGTCGCACCTTTTCAAATAAGGGTTGAAGTTAATTCAACAAACATTTATCGATGTATTGTGGATGAGGGAACCTCTGCAAGTATTTTATCCTCCTCGGTTTGGAAAGTCTTGGGATCTCCCGAGCTTGTGTCTTCTTCGTATGAGTTGTTGGCTTTTGACAGACGTCCTAGTGAATATTTGGGGGTTCTTCCTCAGTTACCTATATCTTTAGGTGGGAAGACTGTCCTTGTTGATGTTATAGTGGTGCAAGGCTCATTAGATTTCAATATGCTTCGCGGGCGTGATTATGTATATGCTATGAACGTTGTGGTGTCTACGCTCTTCTAGGTGATGCATTTCCCTCACAATGGAAGTATTGTCACTATCGACCAGCTGGCATCTGATAATCACCATCCTAATTCGTCATTATTTCAGACTACCCCTTTATATGTTCCTAGCGTTCGTGTAGACTCTACCCCGCCATGGGTTAATTATGTGGCGTCTTATCCTCGGGGTTCAATTGCTTCTGAGCAGGAACCGGTGCAATCATGTGTTCCCTCTTGATACTTGGTCTCAACAATTGATCCATTGGTTTATCCAATGGGGGCATGGGAGGCCTTGCTTCCCTCTCTTGGTCCAAGTGGGCTTGAGTATCCTTCTGAGTCTGATCTCATTGTTTGTAGATCCTCAAGCCCTCGTGCTTGTGATTCTTCATTGATAGACTCCACCAGTCCTGGCTAGAGCCTCCATCGTCATATGGAATATGGTCAGTTTACTTCACCCTTTAGGACTGTCGACCCTCGCCTGTATGATTTCTCGAATTTTGAATTGCCTTCAGATGAGGCTATCCTTGAAGCCATGACTACAGATTCTATACTGTGGGAGGACTTACACCGTGGTTTGTGTTTTCTTCCCTTATGGGAGACTTCTCAAGTTGACTATCGAAGAGACTCCTGGTCTGAGCCTAGCAGCGGGCTCTACATGAACCAGTTTCATACATGAGTTGTAGCCCCCATGGAGTCTTCTTTAAGCCCTTTTCAGACTCCCTAAAGATGAAAAGATTGTCGAGTGACCTTGTTTCTTCACACTCGTTAAATTGGTCAAGAGGAACGTTCATTGCACAGGTCTTCTTTTAAGCCATTTTTCAGACCCTCTAAACATGAAAAGATTGTCGAGCGATCTTCTGGCCTTTCACGCTCGTTAAACTGAAATTTGAAGTCACGTCTATCCGACGGTAGTTTACCCCTTTTTCGGACCGGACGGTCAACTGTACAAACAAAGGTATACTCTAAGGAACTTTAGTTCTCTAGAAGAGTACTCTCAGGTATCATTTTAACCCTTTTTCGGGCCTGAGGGACTAAATGTACGAAAAAGGAACCCCCACGAAGTCCATAGTTAAGCTCTTTTTAGACTCCCTAAAATTGAAAAGATCGTCGAGTGACCTTATTCTTTCACACTCGTTAAAATGGTCCAGAAGAACATTCCTGACAGAGTCCATGGTTAAGCTTTTTTCAGACTCCTTAAAAATGAAAAAATGGTCAAGTGATCTTGTCTTTATCACACTCGTTAAAATGGTTTTGAATAGACATATTTTTGGTGCTAGTTTACCCATTTTTCGAACCGACTAGACTACCTTCGAAAAAGGTACCCCATTGAAGTCTCCTTTTACGTTTTTCAGACTCTCTAAATATGAAAAACCACTGAGCTTACCTTCTCTGGGCTCGTTAAACTCACATCGAAGGATGTTACCATTGTGTGTTTTATTAATCGCATTTGCATACCCACGTCTTTGGCCTAATGTCGGCTCCATGTTGCTCTCAACTGAACCATCTAAAGCATGCCTTATACGCAAGCCTTGTAGCACTTTGCCTCTGCGTCTTGACACCTTTGGCCCCGGGAAGATTTTTCCCGAGTGTCCTTACTTTGAACATCAGTCTTGTCCCTACGCCTTGAACTTGTATGTTTGCAACACTCATTCCTCCTTTGTAACGTAACATTCTTTTATTATTTTTCAAAAATTATTGAAAAAGACAAAAAAATCAAATATACCCCAAAAAGAGGAAGGGAAAAGTATTTTCTTTATTGGCAGCATAATGAGTCACCCTTGGATAAAGCACATATGTCTGTTTGTTCATCAAACTCTAGGATTTAATATGACCTTGGGAAGTTGTTCTCACTACATAGAGTTGTGTCCTCCTCCATTTGGTTATTCTTCCAAACATATGGAGAATTTGTGTTGCCTCCTGTCTCGTAAACTTATGTTAATGCTACGTTGCCTGAGTCTCATCATTTGTCATTCTATTGTCCAAGGGAAGTTTTTACCAAGCCTGAGTCGACCCCTCTGCAGTTTGTCTCTTGCCCTCATGCCCGGCCATCCTGAACGTCCAATCAAGTCTTTGTTCGAAATCAATGAAGCCTTCAGTTTGATCATCAAGATTCTCTAGTCCATGACCGAAGAGCTGTCAAAGACCTCTGGGTAGTGAAGTCGTACACTCATATTACACTCCTACCCGAGTTTTGAAGATTTTGAAGTTGTTTCTCGAGCTCTGAAGACCTCACCTCCAGCCATCATGCCTTATCAGCTTCTAGAAGATGGATACTCTACACGTATATATTTTTTATTTCGAGATGTAGCTCCGTTGTGTATTGCTCGCGGCTACACTTTATATAGTTGTATGACATGGATCTACAGTGTATTTGATTGGTAGCCATGATTTTATTTTATCCCGAGCATGGGTATGCCCGCCTCAGTGAGACAATTATTATGTTGCAGATGGCACCTCCCGATTTCTGGTCCCTGGGCTCACTTGTTCGGCACATCGGTGAGGATTGTTAATGTATTTCGGCCATCAGATGCTCTTATGACCTCAGACATTAGGGGGCATCTGTTATAACCCTAATTTGCACCAGACATGCTTACCTGGCATCAGGCCATCTCAGATTCATTCTTTGCCAAAACACTGTTGAACAACTCTTCTTAAAAACCCCTTTTATAAAGGCCCATGTGTCCTGCTACATTACTGCATGCGTGTACACGCTAGTTGACCCAAGACAACCCATGTGTACCTACAAAAGCACGAAAAAAGGAAAGTTGTTGACGGAACACACAGCTTTGGGTAAGTTAACTAAACCTTTCGGCCATGCATGGCCGAAAATTCGACCAAATACCTAACTTCTTCTAGCCTATAAAAGAAGGGTTAGGGGTCCCATTGGGAAGAGGAGAATCATAGTAAAGAAACTATACCCGATTGAACATTCCCTTTGTCCCAACCTTTAGCCATCCTTATGCAAAGAGAAGTATAGAGCAAAGCAGTTGGAAGACAATGGAAGAAGAGCCCAGGACCAGGATCGAGGAGCAGTAGCCGACTTTATCATTGTAAGGTATCATTGTGAAGTTAATAAAAGAATTGTTTTTCCCGTCCCGCCATATGAGATTGTCATTATTGGAATATTGATTGTATGATTGATTAAATCTCTAACCCGATAGTTCTTATATCAAATGCATGTGGAGTTCTTTGTTTGTCTTTAGTGAATGCAGGTCAGCATTGGGAGGAGAGTTGCAGTCAAAGAACGACCAAGTGCGAAAAAAGGGATCGACATCAAACACGAAAAATAAGGTACGTCAACTTAATCTCTTGAGCCTTGTATTTACATATGAGCAATGGGGGTCTAGGCATGGGATGATGGTAAAAAGTAAGAATCTTTAGGTCATTTCTGCATGCATGATAAAACCCTTAGTGTTAGTTCGTAGGAGGGATTTCCCACCCACAACACCTAGGTTTAAACAAGGCAAAGAGCAAAATTTCCAAGAAAACGTCATGAAATCAAGAAAGACTTAATGTAACATGTTCATGTGGTTTAAATATCAGAGTGATACATACCATGATACCCGGACTCATTACCTTATGGAGAAAGACCCATTGCCACTTCAGGACCAAGCCGATGTGATGAATATTGTTATTGGTGATATGTGGATTTCACTGAAGAAAAGAGGGGCCCTATGGGGCCATGCTTAAGTCATATGGCTCTCGACACTCCACGTTTGGAACCTGTGGGCCTCGAGACACGATCTCCTTAGCTATCCCTAGACTAGGGGATAACATTGTGCTTGACTTGTCTTTTTTGTATTACATGATTAAGCACATGGAAAGATACCTTGATGAGATGTTGTGTAGGTGGTTGCACTGGTTGTACGATTTCACATGATATCACTAAGCACTTGATCTATATGGGCCTCGGGCCCCAGGTAAGTAGGTAGGTCATTCTCTTTCTTTCATTTTCATTTATGTGTTCATTGTAATGTAGTTGCATTTGTTTTCGTGCCTTGCTTTACATTTTAATTCTCTTGCATTTATGCATAGTTAGTGTGATGCATTTGTTTGAATTGTTGACATGTTAGTTAGAAGTTTTTGAAAAGAAACAAAATTTTCTTTTTAAGGAATAATCGAAATTTTGAAGTTTTGATTATATGAATAAAGGGTGAGAAAGCCACCCCTTCATACCATAATATCTTGCTTGAGTATGTGTATGCACAGGTCTTACCAAGAGATTCTAAGGTTCTAATACGCTCTATGGTGAGTGTTATCGCACAAGTTGTAGGTTGGGAAAAGCCTGACCCAACCACCAAATGGAGACAATTAGGAGGGCACCTACCCATTGTCACCTTAGGCAAGTGTCACTGTCACTTTAGAGGTGAGGTAGTCACCTCAAGGGGGGAATCTTGATGACCCTTGGGGAATGAGATGGAAAAGGATGAAGGTGACGAGGATGTCTCTAGAGGTCAATTCTAAATGGTATGAAGGTCTTTGGAAAGAATATTGGGAAGGTTCAAGGGTTTCCAAATATGTTAAGTGACCTGCCGATAGTGAAGTACATGCCCAAGACACAAGAAAAACAAGCATATGATGCAATATAACCAATTGGACAAGCAAATTAAGATTTGTGTCCCTAATAGTAGTTGTTAGTAACAATATATATCAGCAACTAAATGGCACAATAAGATGTTAAATAAGCGCTAGAAATCAAGAAAAAGATACAAGAGAAAGACTAGCTAAACACTAGAAAAACTCAAGATTAAAGACCAAGATACTAGCATGAAAAGATAAGGTTGTTGTAAACAATTTCTGCAACAATATATATCAGCCTTATGGCTGTAACAATCAACTTATTACAACAATAAAATCAACCACTAAAACTCCCCCAAACTTTGCCAAAAATTGCACTAGACCAAGAAGTGTAAGTGTGCAAACTTTGGGCAAATTCCAGTGGTTGATTAGAGAGTCATTCAAGCAATTAGATTAGGGTTTCTACAGCCCTAATGGCTGAAGATGCAATTTTTTAACAGCAACAAGAACTACCCCTTTAGAGGGGAAGCCCTAGTGGCTAAGAGGTTCTCTAAGCACAAGGAACACAACCCAAGTTGTAAAAAGTTAATACAACAAGAAATCGTGTTTCCCAATGCAATATTTTGTTTCTCCAATGCAAGAATACTTCAGATTAGTGCCTTTAAAATTGGGTGATGGAGTCTTTAAAGCACAAGCTAGATCAACAACCACCCTATGGGTGTAAATATTCTTACTCCCTAACATATTCCAACCAAACTTAGGGTAAATCTAGGAGAGTATACACACTCATAGTCCTCCTAGCAACTCTTGCAAAAACGAAACACTGAAAACCTTTAACAAATAGATGAAACAATGATGGAGGGTGTATCTAGCATACTCCTCCCTAGGGTGTCCACCAATAATAACCAAAGTAAGCAAGAAAATAATACCATATGCAGATTTTTCCTTACCTAATCCAAGAAATGAGAGAACAAACCCTAGTTACCATGCAACATTCATCCAAGATTCAAGAGAGCGAGCCTTTAGGGGAGTGTGCACCACTCCTCCTCATCCAATCACCAAGACACATTCACCATAAGAAATTCCACAAGAGAGAAACACCAAAATCACCAAGAGTAGCCAACATTTCAGCCATGTACTTCTCACAATGGGAGAATTATGTTAAAATGAGATCTTATGATCTCTTATTTATACAAAATGCCACTAAGATAGTTTGTCCACATAACTTAGGGTAAAACACAATATTAGGGGTAAACAACCCTAATATTTCCCCTTTGCAAAGATAATAATTAAAAATTCACTTTAATTTCACTTTTGCAAAAAGAAAACCCTAAAATGAAGGTGATGTCTCCCTTTTAGGGGACGTTTTGCCTCTTTGACCAAGTCGTTGTAGTTGTAGTAGCATGGTTAGGCCTCCAAAGGCCACTTGTCATCAATCCACGTCCTCTTCTTCGTGATCAAATCCTTCTTTCACCAAGACATCCACTTGTCCATGTCTCACCACCAAACCCAAACCCTAGCCCCCAGGGATGACGTCAAGCCTAAAAAGGTGATGTTTTGCCTCTTCTAGGAAAATTGTTTGGCATGTGAGGGTTGGGATAGGTCTTCCACATCATCTTCTATGTCTCCAAAACTTTGTCTCTATGATCCAGCATGTGGACCCATGACATCCAACCTGTGGGATTGTAGCCCCAAGGAAGCCCAAGCTAGGATTTTTCTTCCAAAACTGTCCACCAACTAGGTCCTGCAAAGACAAGAAAGCACGCCCTCCAAGGATCTCAAGTCATCGCATCATGATAAGTAAATGAAATCAATAAATGAGCCACATAAGCATATGCATCAAATATTACCTTGTTAAACAATTAAGTACTCAAAGACATTATGCGACTTTCCAAGCTTGGATATGGGAGGGTTGACAAGTGTCCTATTGGGTAGATATGGCCCTAGATCAAGGAGTGTTTCCAAGAGATCCCTATGTAAGCCATGTAAAGTGGATGAAGTGGTTAAGGGTCAAGACTCAATGGGCATGGGGTTGATGACATACAAGGGGTTGTAGTGTCTCATTCATGGGTGCCTTTGTAGATGGTGTGTGACACCTTCGTTTGCAATGCAATTTTTCCAAGCCCATCATTTTTTCATTCTTTGTTTCTTTCATAATTTAATAATAAGTTGAAGGCCATTGTCCTGGCGTGGTGTCCAGATAATGACAATGTCACTCGCAAATACCTATCGGAAATGAGAAGGTTGGCTCATGATGGGACCCCCTTTCTCTCAGCCATGCAACTCAGAGCCATTACCCTGACTTGGTGACCAGATGATGGTAATGTCATACCACTAGATATCCATGATCATGATAGGTCGACTCGTGATGAGACCTCCTATCCTCCAACTAACCCTTTAAGCATTCATAATCAGTATTCTTGTGGGTCCCCGTTTTCTCACAGATACGTGTTTCATTACTTTCTTGAGGGATTCTTGGGATAAGAATCTAGAAGGTTTATATATAGGCTTTTATCTTTTACCCCAACAACAATCCCACTGGGCCTTCATCCCCTTCTTCCCATAGAATGAGGTACAACCCCGTCTTGGGTCAATACACCCTAAAATCCCAAGAGATAAGGAAATGGGGGGAAATAGTGATGGAAATTGGTAAGTATGGTCGAGAACGGTATGATGGCTCTTCAAGGGAGTTCCTAGTAGCAAACCCATCCCCAAGGAAGACCACTTATTAGGGCACAATGTCAACCACCAAGGTGAAACAGTGAAAAAGGCATAATGTCCAAGCATATGTCATGAAATTTAAAGTATTATAAGATACAACATACTCAAATGCCTCAAATATTGAAATGATACTCGCCATAATACCTGACTTGTACATCATGGATCAAGGACCATTGCCTCTCGGAAGCTAGCTGGTGTGGTGGATGCCATATGAAAATATACGACCTATGTGGTGGTGAGAATGGCCTCCATCTGTGCAAATGATACTACTAATCATGTAGTCTCTCGACACTCCATATCAACAACCTGAGGGCCTCGAGACATAATCTCCTTAGTTATCCCACAAAATGGGGATAACATCTGGCTCCTACTTGGAGACATGTGCTCGTCGTAGAGTGCATGAGAACCGCAAAATCTCTTGGTAGACATGATCCTACCAAAAATCAGGAAAATGAATCAGATTATCTAGGGTGGTGTTATCACCCTTTTATCCATATATAAAATCCAAAATAAAATCTAATCTAGAAAATAAAAATTTTGACATTTTTTCAAAAAAAATCTAAACTAAGCATGAAATCAATATGCAAGTAGAGAAAAATGAAATATGAAATGCATCTAAACTAATATGAGAAATCAAGATGCAAATGTAGGGGAAAGCAAGGTGACATACCTACTTACCCAGGGCATTGGGCCCTAAAGATCAAGTGATGAGTAATGTCAGGTGAAGTCATATAACTAGTGCAACCAACTACTCCTCTCATCAAAGTATCTCCCCCTGTGCTTAATCATGTAATACAACAAAGATAGGTTAAGCACATAATAATCATGAGTATAAACACGCATATAATTGATCATGAAATAAAACTCATGGAGATGGGTGGGAGGGAGGAAATCTTGTTGGAAAGAGAAACCATCAGCCTCATCGTCCTTCCTGAAAGTGTAGCCACAAGCTTGATCAATCCATCTATGAAGAGGGATACCATATATAGATGACGACTCGTCTTCATCTTCACTCAGAAAATCATTGCTCCCTGAAGGTTGAAAAATGATAAGAGATCCTAAGAAAACCCTATGATTTCCCAAACGAGGGGAAACGGGGTAAGGCGTAGCCTTAGAGAGAAACTCCTCCGTCGGACTTAGGAAACGTCTATTCTTTTTCTATAATCTCTATAGAAATCCTTGATATGAAAATACTTCCTCTTTGTAGAGTGAGCCTCTGACCGCTCTGAGATGACCACGTCCTGGTATTCCTCCAAAATTGAGGACGAAAGTGGCTGAGAGTCCTCCAATAAATCTGTAATCATGTCATGAATCATATATGCATGAAAAGTAGTCCTCTGATGATGACAAAACAAATCCCTTTTCTTGAGGGCTACCCTCAATGTCGTAGATGGAGTCTCTATCGAAAATGAGACGATCAAAATCCGACATGTGTCTGCCAGTCTGTATGGAAGTGTATATATGCTCATCAACCATATCGAAGGGTACTTTCATAAGACCATCAGTATGACTAAAAATGATCGTCTTTCCATCTTCTTGTGCAGGAGGATTAGAGGCATGGACGTCTTGAACTGAATCTTCAAATTAATCGAGACTGATCGCTTCTTCAACGTCATGTGCAAGAGGAGAGAAAGGTTGGACAACCTTGCCTTCATCAAGCGGGAGAAAATATAGTGGTGCCTCAATATGTTGCACTTTATCATAATTCTTCTTTCTTCTTATGTACATGCTCATTCATCTCCTTTTCATCATAAGAGGCTTGATCCTTAGAGCATAGTTCTTTGTTTGTTTTTCTTTAAGAGGATCTATCATATCCAAGGTTTCCTCTAATACTTCTTTACTTCCGAGGTCATGGAATAAAGTATCATCGAGATCTTTGAAAGGGTCACAACTCATCGTGTTCTCTTCTTGATGACTTTCTTCATATGGTTGTCCTTCGAGCACTTCTTCATTATCAAGGGGAGGAAATAACTCTCTTATGTGATTCATCATTTCCTTAGCAGCTTTATCAACATTCTTTTCTTTTTCCATCTATAAAAATGCCATCTTCGAGTCATAACAAATTATGGATGAGGGTTCATCCCATGGTGCCATAATTTCATTGACTGAAAAGACACCTCAATGGAGTCGCCAGGTGAGATCAAGTCTCACCAAAGAGGGAAAGGTGGGTACATGGAAGGTGGAGTCGCCAGACAAGTTTCAAGGGAAACTTATCAAGGGTGGAAAAGGGAACATTCTTCAATGGGTGGAGTCGTCAGGATAGCTAAGGGAAAAGGCTTTGGGATAGCTTACCAAAGAGTCGTTAGGGTTCCGAAGAGGATTCAAAAACCTCCTCGACAACGATGCCAAAATGTTATCGCACAAGTTGTAGGTTGGGAAAATCCCGACCCAACCACCAAATGGCAACATCTAGGAGGGCACCTACCCACTGTCACCTTAGGTAGGTGTCCCTGTCACTTTAGAGGTGAGGTAGTCACCTCAAGGGGGGAATCCCAATGACCCTAGGGGTAATGAGATGGAAAGGATGAAGGTGAAGAGGATGTCCGTAGAGGTCAATTCTAAATGGTATGAAGGTATTGGAAAGAATCTTTGGAAGGTTCAAGGGTTGCCAAATATGTTAAGTGACTTGTCGATAGTGAAGTACCTGCTCGAGACATAAGAAAAACAAGCATATGATGCAATATAACTAATTGGAAAAGAAAGTTAAGATTGGTGTCCCTAATAGAATCTATTAGTAACAATATATATCAGCAAAGAAATGGCACAATAAGCTGCTAAATAAGCGCTAGAAATCAAGTGAAAGGTACAAAAGAAAGACTAGCTAAACACTAGCAAAACTCAAGATTAAATACCAAGATCCTAGCATGAAAAGATAAGGTTGTTGTAAACACTTTTTGCAGCGATATATATCATCCTTATGAGTGTAACAATCAAATTAATACAGAAATAAAATCATCCACTAAAACTCCTCCAAACTTTGCCAAAAAGTGCGATAGACCAAGAAGTGTAAGTGTGCAAACTTTGGGCAGATTCTAGAGGTTGATTAGAGAGTTATTCAAGCAATTAGATTAGGTTTTTTGCAGCCCTAATGGCTGAAGATGCAATTTTGTAACAACAACAAGAACTACCCCTTTAAATGGGACGCCCTAGTGGCTGAGAGGTGCTCTAAGCACAAGGAACACAACCCAAGTTGCATAAAGTTAATACGACAAGAAATCATGTTTCCCATTGCAATATTTTGTTTCTCCAATGCAAGAATACTTCATATTAGTGCCTTTAAAATTGGGTGATCGAGTCTTTAAATCACAAGCTAGATCAACAACAACCCTAGGGTTGTAAATCCTCTTACTCCCTAGGGTATGCCAACCAAACTTAGGGTAAATCTAGGAGGCTATACACACTCGTATTCCTCCTAGCAACCCTTGCAAAAAAGAAAGACTTAAAACCTTTAACAAAGAGATGAAGCAATGATGGAGGGTGTATTTAGCATACTCCTCCCTAGGGTTTCCACCAGCAATAACCAAAGTAAGCAAGAAAATAATAGCATATGCATATTTTTCTTTACCTAATCCAAGAAATGAGATAACAAACCTTAGTTAACATGCAACATTTATCTAAGATTCAAGAGAGCAATCCTTTAGGGGGGTGCACACCACTCCTCCTCATCAAATCACCAAGAGACATTCACCATAAGACATTCCACAAGAGAGAAACACCAAAATCACCAAGAGTAGCGAAAATTTTAGCCATGTACTTCTCACAATGGGAGAGTTATGTTAAAATGAGATCTTATGATCTTTTATTTATACAAAATGTCACTAAGATAGTTTGTCCACATAACTTAGTATAAAACACAAGACTAGGGGTAAACAACCCTAATCTTTCCCCTTTAAAAATATAATAATTGAAAATTCAATTTAATTTCACTTTTGCACAAAGAAAACCCTAAAATGAAGGTGGTGTCTCCCTTTTAGGTGGCGTTTTGCCTCTTTGACCAAGTCATTGGAGTTGTAGTAGCATGGTTAGGCCTCCAAAGACCATATGTTATCAATCACGTCCTCTTTTTAATGATCAAATCCTTATTTCACCAAGACATCCACTCGTCCATGTCTCACCACCAAACCCTAGCCCACGTCAAGCCTAAAAAGGTGATGTTTTTCCTCTTCTAGGCAAATCGTTTGGCATGTGAGGGTTGGGCTAGGTCTTCCACATCATCTTCTAGGTCTCCAAAACTTTGTCTCTGTGATCCGGCATGTGGACCCATGGCATCCAACCTGTGGGCTTGCAGCCCCAGGGAAGTCTAAGCTAGGCTTGTTCTTCCAAAACTATCCACCAACTAGGTCCTACAAAGATAAGTACGCATGCCCTCCAAGAATCTCAAGTCATAGCATCATGATAAGTAAACCAAATCAATAAATGAGCCACCTAAGCATGTGCATCAAAGATTACCATGTCAAACAATTAAGTGCTCAAAGACATTATACAACTTTCCAAGCTTGGATAGGGGAGGGTTGACGAGGTGTCATGTTGGGTATATCTAGCCCTAGGTCAAGGAGTGTTTCCAAGAGATCCCTCTCTAAGCCATGTAAAGTGGATGAAGTGGTTAAGGGTCAAGACTCAATGGGCATGGGGTTGATGACATACGACGGGTTGTAGTGTCTCATTCATGGGTGCCTTTGTAGAGGGTGTGTGGCATCTTCATTTGCGATGCAATTTTTCCAAGCCCATCATTTTTCCATTCTTTGTTTCTTTCATAATTTAAGAACAAGTTGAAGGCCACTGTCCTAGTGTGGTGTCCATATAATGACAGTGTCACTCACAAATACCTAGTAGAAATGAGAAGGTTGGCTCGTGATGAGACCCCCTTTCTCTCAACCATGCAACTGAGAGCCATTACCTTGGCTTGGTGACCAGATGATGGTAATGCCATACCACTAGATATCCATGATCATGATAGGTCGACTCGTGATGAAACCTCTTATCCTCCAACTAACCCTTTAAGCGTTCATAATCATTATTCTTGTGGGTCCCCCTTTTCTCACAAAAGTGTTTCATTTCTTTCTTGGGGGATCCCTGGGCGAAGCATCTAGAAGGTTTATATATAGGCTTTTATCTTTTACCCCAACAACAATCCCTCTGGGCCTTCATCCCCTTCTTCCCATAGAATGAAGAACAACTCCTTGGGTTAATACACCCTAAAATCCCAAGAGATAAGGAAATAGGGGGAAATAGTGATGGAAAGTGGTAAGTATGTTTGGGAATGGTACAATGGCTCTTCAAGGGAGTTCCTAGTATCAAATCCATCCCCAAGGAAGACCACTTACTAGGGCACAATGTCAACAACCAAGATGAAACATGGCAAAAGGCATAATGTCCAAGCATATGTCATGAAATCTAAAGGAGTCTAAGATACAACATACTCAAATGCCTCAAATATTGAAATGACGCTCACCATGATACTTGACTTGTACCTCATGGAGCAAGGCCCATTGCCTCTCGGAAGCCAGCTGGTGTGGTGGATGCCATCTAAAAATCTACGACCTCTATGGTGGTGAGAAGAGTCTCCATCTTGCAAAGGATAATGTTAATCATGTAGTCTCTAGGCACTCCATATCTGCAACATGAGGTCCTCGAAACATAATCTCCTTAGTTATCCCATAAAATGGGGATAACAGTGAGCATGTGTCCCCTTGTAGGAGCCAAATGTTATCCCCCCAGCCTAGGGGTAACTAAGGAGATGATGTCTCAAGTCCCACAGGTAGAAGACATGGAGTGTTAAGAGCCAAATGACCAGTTGAGCCCACATTGAGCAGACAAAGCCCCTCCTCTCCACCACACATCACCTTTCATCGTCAACAACATAGTAGCATCTACCACACCAGCTTGGCCCAAAAAGAACTACAGGTCTTGCTTCATGAGGTAACAAGTCGAGTCTCATGGTAAGTGTCATTTGAATAATTGAAGCATTTGAGCATGTTGCAAAGGGTCATTTCTTGATATGGGACATTTTCTTGGAAATTATACATTTTTCCTTATTTCACCTTCGTGGTTTACATGATTTCCTAGTAAGTGGGTCACCCTCGGGAAAAGGGATTCTACTGGGGGGTCTCCTTGAAGGATCATCGTACCATTTCCACTCATACTTGCCACTTTCCACACTTCTTTCCCTTCGTTTCCTCATCTTTTGGGTCTTTGGGTTCATTGACCTCAAAAAGGAATTGTACCTCATTTCAAGGGAAGAAGGGGTTGAAGGCCCTAAGGTGTTGTAGCTGGAAAAAGTCAAAATCTATAACTAATCCTTTTATATTCTCGCCCTAAGGTCCTAAGAGCAATGAAATATTGCTCCATAAAAATGAAGGACCTTTAAAAGAAAAGTAAATATAAATGTCCCACTTCATGGGGGAATGCATTTGTGGTGTCCTTTAATTTCTGGTGCATATGGCACTCAATGTGTTCCTAACTTCAAGTGGAATTGCAACTCTCTTTACTTTCCATTGCACATAGCACTTAATGTTTGGACCATAAAAAATAAAGAGCTTGGAAAAATGTTGCATTACAAATGAAGGGATGCAGGACACCCTCCACAAAGGCACCCATATATGAGACAATACGAGCCCTTGATATGTCAGGAACCCCATGCCCAAAATTCATACCCCCATCCACCTCATACTTACTACATGACTTAGAGAGGGTCTTCTTGGGAAACACTCCTTGACTTGGGGATTTGCCTACCCAATAGGGTACCATGACAACCCTCCCATACCTAAATTTGGCAAGGTTTATAAGGTCTTTGAGCATTTGTTCAGTTTGAAAAGGGGAGATTTAATGTACATGTTTGGGTGGTTCTTTTATTAAATGTGGCTTACTTGGCTTGATACAGGTGACTTGTGGACCCTTGGAGGGCGTACTTGTTTGTCTTTGCAGGACCTTGCCTGGTGAAATGTTTTCATGGAGGAACTAAGCCACTTGGACCTCCATAGGGGCTTGAAAGCCCATTGGTTGGATGTAGCGCCCCATTCATTAGAGGCCTTGGAAGATGAATATTTCACTTGGGAAGGTGACTTTAGCACTTGAACAATGCTTGAAACCATGAAGGAAGGATGACGTCGCCCTCTATGCTTAAACATCCCTCTTGGGAGGCATGACGTCACATTTTTTATCGAACGTTTGGCATGTTTGGCACATTTGGTGATGTTGTGGGCTTGAAGCCCCACTCTATTGCTTGATTTGGGGATGATGTGGCACTCTTCTAGCTTGACGTCTTATCCTTTGAAGGCTTTTCCATCACACATGCCACCATGGAGAGGAATTTTATGGGCTAACATCCCATCATTTGATTATTTTTTGTCATTTTGTAGCCTATGTGGGCAAAAGGGAAAAAAGATTTGCTAATTTAGCTTTGTACCTTATGTTTTAGCCTGAAATTATGGATTTAATTGTAAAGTGGACAAACTAGGGCTTGGGTTTCCTCATATAAATATGAGGCAAGTCATTTGTTACAAAACAAAACTCATCACTTGAGAGATAGCTCTCTTGGACTGAAATTCCGACCTCTTTTTTTCTTCTGCAAAATAGATGCAACACTTGTCTAATGGTGCAATAAAGGCTA
>ML827291.1:0-11181 GCA_009831015.1 Picea engelmannii | reverse complement strand
TCTTATCCAGCCTTTGGAGGCTTATAGTATCTTCCTAGAGCATTTTGTAGCAACTCTATTGTCTATCTTCTTAGCCATCTATTGAGCATTCCATATCGGCATCTTCATTGTAGCAGGTTTCTCTATTTCATGAATAAAAGCAGATTTGAGATGTTTTGGCTTGTCTATCATATTGCATATGGTTGAGGTATGTTCCATGGTTATATCTTCTTGTTTATTTATGCAATACGCATATATAACACATCAGTAAACCCTAAGGCCGAAATCAAGAGGCCATCCTGCATCTAAACAAGTAGATCAACAAAGTGTTTGACAAAATACCACAACCAGTAAAAAAGTTTAAAAAGACACCAAAACCGTGATGATCCTTGTATAATGGCTTGGGATCATTACAGTGGTATCAGAGCTTAGATTCCTGCTAGCCAGTGGGGATTAGCACATGCATACAGAACCACAAGGAGAGAAGGATAGGATATGCCTTGAGATATCATGCTTGGAGATAATTTATCACAACCTTAGCAAGGAAACTAAGGCTATAATAACCTTTCCTCGGTACATAGCCTTCAGGAATCCCAGTTGGAGTGAAGAGGATATTTTACATGGCATCATTTTAGCGGATAAAAAGAGAAAAGAAGCAACTAGATGGTGGGAAGAACAAAGAAACCCCACGCCCATTAGGAGCACACAACCTTGCCACTATTGCAAGGAGCCGTGGGAACCAGATCATAGGTGCAGGGGTAAGGATCAGAAGCACACTATTGAGGCACACTATGACAGTGATGATGAGATATGTGAGGATGGAGCGATACATGATGATTTGGGATAGTCTAATGATGATAGTGACTCTTGTACAGAGGCTAGTGATAGTGACTCTTGTATAGAGGATGATGCTACTAGCACAATTGAGGAGGATGATGACTCTTGTATAGTGGATAGGCAGCTGGATGGACAGGACGATAACACCAGTGTCTCAGCAGACATATCACATACCATTGATGACCTTGCGCCTCAGCAGAGTGATGACACTAGTGAGGATTCACACGTGTTAGCACCTAGAGATGATGAGCTTCCTATGATGGTCGTGACATATATGTCATCCTTCCAGACACCCCTGATAGCCACATCACATGAGGAGGTTAAGGGCATGTCAGATAGGGTTGAGGATCCTTGTGTGAGGGATGCACACCAGAGACATGTAGATCCACCGATCCAGGAGGAGATACAAGGAGTACAGACAGTGGACCTGACACACACAGATCAACCAGAGGAGATTGAGTCACAGTTTTTAGAGACTCCATTAGTTGAGCAGACTGTGGAGACTGACAGGTTGATGGAGCACTCATTTCCAGGATCGGCCTACATTGATGAGGATGCACTCTTTAGCAGTCAGGATGACCATAGCACGTGTTTGGATACATCTATATGGGATCCAGGCGCAGAGGATAGTAGCAGGTTGAGTGCCTAGGAGGATACGACTACTCATACAGGTTACAGTGTGATTCAGGGGGAGATAGCATCTAGTGATGGGGTGTAGTGGCACACAGGAGTACCCAGCAACACAGTAGACAGTGGACAGTTCAGCACGTTATCTTATGCAGAGAGTGGTTTTGGGGATTCCAGAGTTGACACTAGCAGGACTGACATTAGCAATGAGGGATATGAGGTGGCACCTCAACATGACTGTGATCAGGAGTCACACCACTTAGCAGCACAGTTGAGAGTCAATGAGGATATGATCATGGCAGCCACCAGGCGCAGTGATGACATGCATGCAGTGATGGAAGATTATTGTTGGAGAGCATCAGTGGCACATGGCAGCTCAGAGGGAGGATTTTCCGTGGATTATTTTCACACTCTCAAGGAGGGAGTGTCTATGATGAGGACTGACTACCAGCAGTTGTTAACAGACAGAGACTACCTACTAGGGATTGGCGAGTTGTATCACAGGGCCTTGAGGGAGCAGGAGTTGGAGATGAACCGACTCACTCAAGAGTTGGAGAGCACTAGAGGATTCTTGAGAGGCACACAGACAGCCCTTCAAGAATCAAAGTCTAGGTCAGACGATCCTACTGAGGATATTTGTCAGAGATCCACTTCATATGTCTTAGTAGACACTCAGATATATCATTCAGTCACGTTGCTAGGAGATGTTGATGATCTAGCAGAGGAGCACTAGATGATGGATGACACTTCCATTTGTCTTTCGAGAGCGGTTAGCCTCCATGTAGAGGTTGATCCAGCAGTACGCCCAGGATCTATGAGTCTACGGGAGACGACATGGGTATGTTGGAGCATACAGTGATGAGTGATAGCTCACAGAGACATGTCGAGATGTATGGTGGGATTCAGAGAGGTATAGTGCCTTGCAGGGAGGAGACACACCTAGGGGAGCATCCAGATGTCACTCCTTTGCAGCAGCACCTAGTTATGAGAGATCACCTTCACCATATCAGTAGTTGCATTGGAGATGAGAGATGGAGGTTGGTTGAGCAGCAGTTGGAGGAGTTACTTCTGGTTGTACTAGATGGTTGGGATTCGATGATGACCACAGGAGAGTACTTATCATGGATATCGATGGACGAGCGTTTGGTCGAGTCCTTGGGATTGACCAAAGCATGTGACGCCTTCGAGTCCTACAGTCAACTGCAGATATGTCTATTATCCTTTTTCGACACATTTATCATTGACAACAGCATGAGGAGGATAGCAGATGAGCACAGAGGGCTTCTGACAGTGATCAGTCTCACAGAGGAGCAGTTGGATGAGATTGGAAGTGATAAACTTCCAAGTTTTCCATGGGATCTGGAAGTTCATTGGGTGAGCCGGATGTTTCACTACATGATGACCCAGTTTGTGCCTGAGAGCCACACACTCCACCGGGGGTCGGTCTGGAGCGGGTCTGCTGGGATTTGTCCGATAGAGCTAGGCAGATTTTCACTCGATCATCATGATCGAACGTGGAGATGGGTGGATAGGTACTTCTTCTACAAAGATGTCTTTACAGATACAGTTTCTGGACAGTAGGTATGGTGGTCACAGGTATTTCAGCTTGAGGATCCAAGAGAGGAGGATCCAGTATGTATGCAGGGGACAAATAGTCGTGGTCAGAGTAGTGCAGGGCCAGCATGGTGATCTTCGACATAGGTTAGCATGGGACCCAGGGATTGCAGGGTTGAGCATTTCACTGACTGACAGGGGCGAGAGGGGAAAGTTGTTCTAACTTTCCATCTAGCTTTAGTATTGAGGGGAGCACAGCGCTTGAGGGTGTCTCACAGAGGTCTTGCAGTACCTCATTCTGGCATCAGCATGTGCAGTTGATGGAGGCTGTGTGGATCTTGGTAGAGATTTAGAGGATGGACTCATTCCGAGATGAGGCCATGTGTCATGTGCAGGAGGTTCATAGGGTTTATATCTTTCGGGACTATGCTTCGCAGAGTATTGCAGTTCACTTCCTGATATGGGATCCAGGGGGTGGAGTGTACTATTGTTCGTCTTTAGATGGGTTCTACTGTGTATCCCACAGGTGGACATGGGATCCTGGTATTTTATTTGAGTGGATTTGGTTATTGCTTGAGGACAAGCAATTTTCTAGCAGGGAGGACTGTAATGTCCCCACTTTGGGACATCATCACAGTGCAGAGGTTTATGATGACCCGAGTAGCCAGATGGATGTTATAGCGAGTACAGGGGTTATTGAGAGGCATTGTGGGGTCCAGCCTACATTGCTCATCATAATCCATCATTATGAGCCATTCCGCACAGGTTGGCTTTGGTTCCGTTGCATTCCGACGATTTCCATGATTTTGACTATTTTGAGCTATAAGTTAATTGAATTCACTAAAGAGGTCATTTTGGGCACATTACTTGGAGGAACCTCTCAATGTAATAGCTCATTGGAATCAGGAGAAGTAACACTACAGGATGGGATGGTGAGAAGTGACTTTCAGTGGCCAAGGAAGCCACAAGGAGAGATAAGGAGTTTTTCAGAGGTAAAAAGGTTAATTAATTAATTAAAGTGATTTAATTAATTAATCAAATATTAATAAAATGAAAGTCACTTTTGAGGGACAAGGTGAGCCAAAAAGTATAAAGGAAAGGCAAGGGCCTCTTCTCATTCATTCATGTATGTTTATCTTTTGGATTTATGGCTTCTCGCTAGACGGCCCATCTCTTGGGGGTTTTGAGGGTTTTGACTTAACAAACCCTAGAGGACGATTCAGTGGTGAAAGATTCCACCTAGCTTGTCCCAAGCTTGGTCTCGGAGATGCAATACTCTCCTACACCATTCTATCTCGGTTCTACATCAGTGCAGCAGGGTTTTACACCGCCACGGGCATAGGAAGAGAAGGAGGGCGCACCATTGGGGGTTTCCAGCAAGGGGGGCGCACCATCCTTGGAGAGAGATTTGTTGTAGGAGATTGGCAGGGCTTTTGGAGATTCTATCACTTGGGTTTTCATTGCAAGGCCTTGAACATCAGATCTCGTCCATTCATGAGGAGTTTCAGGTGCTATTTGATTTATTAGATGCATGGGACAAATTGGAGGAGAGGAGCAAACTTCAGAAATTGGTTTTCAGTCATTTTCTAGCTCAGATCTTCACCATTTCGCTTGGGACTTCACCAGGGAGGTAACCAAGCCCCGATCTATCATTTTTGAGAGTTTCAGGAGGTTTGGAGGCCTCATTCATCCAGGCCGAATTATTAGGGTTTCAACCATCCAGGGGGGTGCACCATTCAGTGGAGGAGTTTCAGATCTACAAGGTTTGAGAGTGGATTTGGAGATTTGGACACCTGGGTTGTCCTTACAATTGGTCGATCTATCAATTGGCATATTTACTGGGGTGATTGGACACTTTTGGCAGCAGGGCCGAATTGTTGAGGAGCTTCAGCATTCCAGTAAGACGTGGCATCATCCAGTTAGAGTTTCTGCACTTCATACGGCCAGATCTACCGTGGTATTGGTCTCCATCTCTTATCCAGCCTTTGGAGGCTTACAATATCTTCCTGGAGCATTTTGTAGCAGCTCTATTGTCTATCTTCTTAGCCATCTGTTGAGCATTCCAGATCGACATCTTCATTGTAGCAGGTTTCTCTATTTCATGAATAAAAGTAGATTTGAGATGTTTTGGCTTGTCTATCATACTGCATATGGCTGAGGTATGTTCCATGGTTATATCTTCTTGTTTATTGTTGCAATACACATATATAACACATCAGTAAACCCTAAGGCCGAAATCAAGAGGCCATCCTACATCTAAACAAGTAGATCAGCAAAGTGTTTGACGAAATACCACAACCAATAAAAAAAATTAAAAAGACACCAAAACCGTGATGATCCTTGCATAATGGCTTGGGATCATTACATAATTCTTGGATTAGGTAAGGAATTTTTGCAATTTTGTGTGTTTCTTATTGAATTCAAGGTTATTTTGTTAAAACCCTAGGAGGAGTATAAGGGCATACACCCTCCATCAAAGAAATTTATGTTATTGTCATTGAAAGGGCTTAAGGATTGCTACAAGGGGTAAGAGGGTTTACACCATCGTAAAAAAACCTTGTTGGGGTTTATCTTCTCTAGGGAGTAAGAGGGTTTACACCCCTAGAAGATCATCAAACCCTAGTTTAACTTGGTTGTGACCAAGCAAAAGACTCCATAACCCAATAGACAAGGCACTAGTAGCATTGGAGATTGTAAAATATTGCATTGATAAACATGAAATTTAGTGGTTTGAAACTTCTAACAATAGAGTTTGATTCGACATGCTATTGTCTCTCTTCTATGCTAAGGGCGTGATAATTAGCCAACTGATTGAGGTGTTTTAAACTATTTGCTACAGCTATCAGGGCTGATATAATTGGTGTTATCTTTCATTTTACTTGCAATTTAACTAAGGAAATCATTGTTTGATCATTGGAATTGAAAGTGTTTGTCTTAAGCTTCATTTTGAGCCATTTACTTGTTGATTTCCATGGTTAAATATTGTTGTTGTAGAAAAAGAAAGCTACAACCATAAAGATGTCATAAATCTTGTTGAAAACTTACTTTTACAGCCTTCTATTGTCATCTAATTCATTGTGCTAAGCATTGGAACATTATCTCTATGTTGTATGTTCATTGATCCAATTTCATATGTTGAATTAAATGATATAATTGCAGTTGTTATAACTATCTCATTGTTGATATATTACTGTTGTATGCTACAATTTTAAAACAACAAGGGCTCTTGTTGATTCCCCTCGTGTACCAGGGCTAAGTTTATCATATTTGGTGTTGGTTTTGGTTTCCTAACATTTGTTTTGGAGGCACTCTCCATTGGAAACCTTTCCTTGACCGATACTCAACCTCCATCAAACTCCTATAACCTTTCATTGTGACTTGCAAGGGTGCTTCATTCTTCTCCTTGGCTTCTCCCTTGCAATCCCCCCCAACATTAGGGACTCTTAAGAGATAAAATGGAGTTGATTATCATATATTAATAAAATCTAAGAATTAAAAAATGAAATCAAATCTAAAAAAAGCATCCTCGCTTCTCACGGCTCAATAAGTTTGACCTTCTCGAACTTCGCCTTCTCACGGATCAAGTCACATCGCCTCTCACGGACCTAATATGTTCCTCCTTCAGGAACATCGTCTTCTCACGGATCAAGTCGCATCGCCTCTCACGGATCAAGTCGCATCGCCTCCAGGCCTCCTTCTCACGGCTCAATAAGTTTTGGCTTCTCCCTTGCAATCCCCCTAGTGTCACCTGGGAAGCCTCCCTTGTGTTGGACTTGTCCATCACTAAAACAAGGGGGATATCTATTGAGGCAGCAGTCATAGGTGTCCCCAGTTGTGTCTCACACTTGTTCCTTGGGTTGGGCTTTGCCCAAACTACAATATGTGCGATAACAGCTTGCAACATCACATAGATAACAACCACAAGCAAATGGAAACACAATAAGCATGAACCCTATTATGCTATGTTGTATAGGGATCCGTCCCCCTGAAAAAACCCGTGTACTAGTCGTTCTCGCATTTTAGAGACTTGGGGACCCTTAGGAAACTTACCCAAATTGCTTGGGACCCCATCGAAGACTCAAGGACATGTTGGTCGTCCCCAATACGTTCCAGACAAATTTCAGGGACGTTTCAAACAAATTTTGGGGATGTTCTGGAAAGCATTTAGGGATTTGCTAGGAAAATTTCAAGGATATTCCAAGCATATATCTTCAATCTTGACAATCATGAAAATTGATGATTGGACAATGATATCATTTTTCCCATCCATTATTTTTGTATTGCATTGAATCTAAATCTATTATAAAAGTTGCAACTCAAAACATGGGTTTTGTATAATGGGTTTCAATTTGTGTTTCTGGTGATCTAAATATTGAATTTTCAACAAAAACGTTACAAGAAACAAAGATTCAATGTCAAAAAAGTAGTAAATGCAACATTTCAAAGGTTTGATCCTTGTGGTCATTGCTCTTGTTTTTCTCATTTTTCTCGTCATCTTCGCTTTTACATATTGTACATGGGTTTCCAGGAGTCATTCAAGTCTAGTGCTTCCACCATCTTAACCTCAAGCATTGCAAAAACAATCAGATAGCAGTGACTTTGATTGGGTACTAAATGTTTGAATAAATTTATATTCAATCACCTTCTTAATTTGAAATGTGAATCTAATCTCTTTACATAACCAAAGTGTTTTATAGTGGTTTTCAACACAGTCGTAAAAATCTGCAAAACCTATTGAGAAGGGAATGCCTTTTATGTTTTAACATAATCATTATTAACAAGAAATATGAAGAAGGAAATTTGTTATAGAGACAGTTCTCACTTAAGTTTCCTAAAGCTAAATTGCATTTTTCTCTTGTCTCGTAGCCAATAATGGAATGTCACTTGGCCCTCTTTAAATTGCTCGAGTTTTTTCAGAATTGACAAGTGTAAGGGTTGTGCATAATACTATATAATAATAATAATAATCTATTTTTTAAGGTCACGGCCAAGCCAGACACCTAATTTGTGTCTGAGACCTCCTCCACCCAGCGATTTTACTGGTAAAGTCTACGAAGGTATACATACCCTACCCCCCTCTGGATTTGAACTTGTGACCTCTTAGGAGGAAACACATGTTCTTGACCATTAGGCCCACTCAGGTTGTACAAGCTTGTTATGCTTACAAGCTTGAAGCAACTACAAGAATTTTAAAATTTTAATATATATATATATATATGACAAGTCTAAGGGTTCTCCATAATAATAATAATAATAATAATAATAATAATAATCAATTTTTTAAGGTCACAGCCAAGCCAGGCACCTAATTGGTGTCTGAGACCTCCTCCACCCAGCGATTTTACTGGTAAAGTCTACGGAGGTATACATACCCTACCCTACCCCCCTCCGGATTTGAACTTGTGACCTCTTAGGAGGAAACACATATTCTTAACCATTAGGCCCACTCAGGCTGTACAAGCTTGTTATGCTTACAAGCTTGAAGCAACTACAAAAGTTTATGGTGAATTTTAAAATTTTAATATATATATAATTTCCATCCCCAACCTGCCGTCCCCTGAAAAATTTGGGGGTGCACTCTAGCCGTCCCAGGGACGTGTCTCCCCATCCCCACCAGTCCCCGTCCCGAAAACCAATGCAACATAGCTATTATGTTATCATTGATCAAGAATGTACTTCATAAGTTCTAATCTGACTATAACACAATAAACTTGAACCCTATTATGTTATCATTGATCGAGAGTGCACTTCATAAGTTATAATCTGGCTATAACACAATAAGCTTGAACCCTATTATGTTATCATTGATCAACAATGTCCTTCATAAGTTCTAATCTGACTGTAAACTGCCGACAATGAGAGAAGGGAATGAAATGGGAAAAAGGGAGATCTAACAGCCTAATTCAATTGAGAAAAGTGAGTCTAAGTGGGTGAAGTTGAAATCTGTTCATCTCCAATTAAATTTGAACATTGTTTTCAGTTGTATAGCCAAACTGATATTATTCAGATCCAGAGTCTTAGGTGAAGAAAAGCTGAACTCTGCTCATATCCAGTTAAACTTCAATAATGCTTTCAGTTGTATAGCCAAACTGATAGTAATCAGATCCCTTGCTGGAGGTCTTAGTGTGAACCACAGCCCAATCCAAATTTAAACCAAATCTGAAAGGACTACATAACAAGCAATTTTACGAGGAAGGAAACAGATAAAGTTTCCATATCACATAGGAATACAACGAAAATCCTTTAAATTCAAATCATATCCAGTTAAATTTCCACAATGTTTTCAGTTGTATAGCCAAACTGCTAGTATTCAGATCCCTTGTTTGAGATCTTGGTCTGAGCCACAAGCCCAATCCAGATTCAAACCAAATCTTAAAGGACTGCATAACAAGCAATTTTGTACGAGGATGGAAACAGAGAAAGTTTCAATATCACATAGGAATACAAAGAGAAAGCTTTGTAAATCCTTTAGGCACTGTTTTCACCAACCACCACTTGTAAGTTTCGACATAAATCCAACTTCTGAATATCAGTATAAAGGGTCTTGATCCAATGGTAATGCGACGCGAAGGTGTTTCATATCCCACCAAGATTCAAATATGCCAGACGCACATTTCTCTCTTCAAGTGCAGTCTTCCCCATGAAAGTGAGCCATTTCATACAGTTGGAGCCAGGTGCAAGTCCTGAGTAACTTTGGCATAATTGATATCCCATCTATGGGATCTCAGCTCAAAGGATCTTTTGAGAGCGTTGTAAATGAGAGGGCATGTTTGCCACACACAGACAATTAGAAGCATTTTGTAAAAAGATTGAAAGCATCTCAGGGACTTTGGCCCCACGACATCCCACCCCAAAGGATCTTTGAGAGCATTGTAAATGGAAGGGCACGTTTGCCAAACTGACAATTAGAAGCATCTTGTAAAAAAATAAGACATGTTTGCGGCACAGCAATAATCGGAAGCATCTTGTAAAAAAAATAGGACATGTTTTCCCCACAGCAATAATGGAAGCATCTTGTAAAAAAAGGGGTGCACGTTGGCCACAATCAGAAGCATCTTGCTTGGCTTAAAAATACGAAGTTCTTGTTTGTAGATTAAAAACATCTAATATCTCATCTATATATAGAGGTTAAGTCTACAGAACTAACATGGAAAATTTCATAAACTACTACCAACAATCCTTACACTTTGGCTTCAGGAAGGTCCTAAGATGAAAAAGGCAGAGAATATAATATCGTAATGTTCTACATTTGGAACTTGTACATAGATGCCTAATTACATCACAAAAAATACAGTAACATTTTGTTTGTTGATTCTGCTAAAATTTTCTCCTCGCCATCCAAATCTATACGTTTTTTATGCAAATTTACATTCATAATGCAGCAATTAAACATTTTGTTGAGAAAGTTTTGTTAACTCAAGGACAAACCAAGCCAACTGGCTAGTAGATAACCCAACTTAGAGGCCAGAGGAGTCACTATCTGGACAATATTTGGTAATGTAGGATATGCAATTGTACCAAGAATAAACCAGTTAAAGCTCAAAAGTGCAAGTGCATCAGAACCCAGCCTGTTCTCTGTTCTTGAGAAGAACTTAACAACACTATTTAAAGACATTCCCACCACAATGAACAATGCAATAACTAGTGGCATACATGGATCTTTAGCCTTCCACGCAATCATGCCAACAAGAAGAGAGAGGCAGGCACTAAAAGCACTCTGTACCAGTGCAATGCCTTTCCACTTATAAAGCATCTCATCATCTCTAGCAACTGATTTCATTTGTGTGATAGGAGGCAATGGAAAATGACTAGATGATTTTTCCCTACATTCAAAGTGACAGTTCTTATGCAAATTATTCTCTTCAGAATTATGATAATCGGCCAGCTTATCCATAGGATAGTCACTCTGGGACTTTCCTCGTCTTTCAAAGTCATGGTCCCATACTCTGTCTTTAAGTTCAGAGCTCTTACTGTTTACATGCCTGACACCCTCTTTATCAACTTCATTTGCTTCAGACTTCAGAAGTATGGTTTCCATTTCCTCCTTCAGGTTCAGGTTCTCAATTTCTAAATCTTGGACCTAAGAAGACAACACAAAAAATCACAGAAACTAAATATTAAAGTGTCCAATTGAACATCCATAGAATAAACAGACAATGTAACTCCAAAGAAAGCTCCATGCAA
>ML827290.1:68660-88743 GCA_009831015.1 Picea engelmannii | reverse complement strand
GTATTTCTAAGTGATCCTATATATGCTATGGTTATCTAGTCAATTGAAAAGAAACCTAATAATAGATTAAACCTTAACATGGTATCAAAGCTAAGCTGAAGAGAGCATCTTTCACAAGAAGAAGAAAAACGTCACTATTGTCGTACATGAAAATTAGGGATTTTTATTGAAGAAGATTTTCAGCCTCAAAACCATCTAGAAAAGTGTGCCCTAACCCAAGGAATTCTTTGGCACCTTCAGTGCACCTTTTCAGTGGGTAGATCTCCCGGAAAGTGAAACCCTAGTTTTCACAAAGTACTAGAAGTACCAGAAAACCAAAAGTACCAGAGTATTAAAAGTACCAGAAAACCAAAAGCACCAGTCTAGAAATCCGCTGATCAAGTTTGAGGGGGGAAATTTTGGATTTTCAAAAATCTGAATGTACCAGCCTACTCGCCTCAGCTCAGCGCATCTATCCCCTAGATCAGAATTTCAAAATTTGAAGTTTGAAAAATTAGGGTTTCCTCATAAAACCCTAAGTTGCAGTTGCAGTTGCAGTCTCAGAACCAATTGCAGTATCAAATGCAGTTGCAGTACTAGTTGAAGTATCAGTCGTAGTACCAGTTGCAGTCACCCTTGAGTTTTCAAGAGTTGATGATCATTACCATTGCTACCAAATGGTGCCACTACCTGCAAATTCCATCAGAGGTATGTACTCACACATGTTTAAATGGTTAATCTTTAAAGGGTATTTGCAGGAGAAGGGATCTCTTGCCATAGATACAGAAGGATCTCAATATCCAACACATTCAAAGGAATAATGAAACCCTGGTTTGATTACTTTGATATGCATCTATTTGTTATGACATCATTTTGATCTAGGTTGCATGTTGAAGTTGTGACCATCATACTAACCTTTGTTCAAAAGTAAAGTCAAGGTATTAGATGGATTAAAGTTGAGATCATAGAGTTTATTATATAACCCAACCTTCTGTCAAGATAGTGTATTTCCTTAGTACAAGAAGATAGGTTGAAGAAAGCACTCATCATCTTGAGTGAAGGAGACTTGGAATAAAAGCATCACACTCATTCTTGAGGACAAGGCTCCAGGTTCCAGGTTTGATTAATTAAGTTGAAAATATTCAAAGTTGCACATGACAAGTTGATGACTATCCCTTTACAAGTAAACACTATAGTTGAGATAGAAGTCCTTGAAAAGTATTATACTTGGTAGCATGTGATCATATTGAGATAAATGCTTAATATAATTATTTTCCTGATACAACTAACATCTCCTCTAGGAGAAACCTCTTGTCTTAGTTTTAGGTTGCCATGGAGGAATGTTCAATCACAACACTATAAGAGTGTTGACCTCATTTCGTATTGTATTTCTTACTTTTGATCTTTGCTTCAGACAGGCCACAAGTGATAGCTCTAAAGGAGATATTGTGATGATTATTCATGCTATTGTTTTATCTACTATTATCAAAAGGATATTATTCTTGCTTATTGTTTTGTTGACCTTGTTTTAGGTCACAGGTGATAACCCTGAGGAAGTTATAGTGAAGGCTGCAGAAGGCAACATATTAGATGAGACATGAAGCAGACTATGTACATGACCATATACACTCATGTACCAAAGAAGATGAAGGAGAAGTTATCTTTTGAGATTCAAAGTATCTCATATGAAGATTGATTGAAAGGAGAATTAGGCCCCAAATATGACCGAACATTAGAACAAGAACTCACAGCATAATTTTTCAAAGGTTAATGAAGTCACCTTGACAGGAAGCAGAACTCGTTTGAAGCCTGACTCGGTCTTTCATACTTAGACTTGGTATTCAACACCAAGTATACCCCGTAAGAGATGATGAAGTCCTTGTTGACTCAGAAGAAATCAAGAGAAAGCATGATCTCAAAAAGGATTAGATGAAGAGACAAATTTCAGGACTGGAAGACAAATGTCGTGAGAAGACTAGATCGTAACTTCAGAGACTCCTAGGAGATATGAAATCTCCTGGAAGATTCGATTGTCTCAGTGACAAAGAAGAAAGCCAGTCAGAAAGACTAGGATATGGATTCTTCCGTGAGACTAGAAGAGAAGTCAGTATTGACTTCCAACATTGATCTATACAGATCAAACTTGTTGTATATGTACAAAGTTTGATGTGTGTCCAGAGGATTCTCCCAGCAAAAGGGAGAAGACTATGATGAGACACTTATTGAAGAAATAATTCCAGTACTTGTGAAGACAACCAGAACAACCATGACTCATATATAGTATGAGATGCAGGGGGAGCAATCCCCATATTTAAAATTGAGTGGCAGTTGGTGAAGTACATCAGTTGGGTCATGCAGACATGACTATGATAAAAGATAGTGTTACTTCCATGAAAGAAGAAGAGTTATCTTTAGTATCATTTATTGAGCCACTCTCAGTTTCAGATGAAATTGTTTCCATGATGGAGTAGAGGAGTTACTCCCAGATTTCAGTAGTCACAGTGAGAATGGATCAACCATTCTCATCTTTAAAGCAGGTGCAGGTGCAAATTCTCAGTTCCAGAAGGAACAGTTGCAGAAAAAGGAGAGGACCTACTCTCAATCAGTGAGACAAATAGTGCTTTGTAGAGAGCACATAGAACTAGCACATGATTGTGAAAATTGAGTTGCAGCTGAGCAAGTGTACCAAATTGGTACAATGTAATGAGAAAATTTGATTTGAGGATTGAATATAGAAAGACTCGTGTTTTCCAATTGAAGGAAGCTTTGTACGTGTTGAAGCAATCTCCTAGAGTTTGATACAGCAGAATTTACAGTTTCCTGAAGAGCTTGGGATTTACCAAGAGTAAAGTTGATTCTAACCTTTATCTCAAGGTTATGAATGATGAGCCAGTGATGTTACTACTATATGTAGATGATGTATCCTTGACAAGATGAAGAAAATCTCATCATGGATTGCAGAAGAAGCTCGCCACAGAGTTTGATGGAAGACCTAAATGCATTATCTCTTAGGTCTTGAAGTTTGGCAGAGCACAGAGAAGATCTTCCTTAACCAAGGGAAGTATGCAGTTAAAATGAAAAGGGTTGACATGTTGAAATACAAATCCATGTACACACCCATGGAAATGAAGTTGAAACTCCTGGTAGATACCTCGTCATAATTGGTTGATGCTACTCTGTACAGACAGATTATTGGTTCATTGATGTATCTGACGAATACCGGGGTAGATATATGTTTTTCCTTGAGTTGGTATCCGATAGAACCTAGATGTGTTCACATTGTTGTTGCAAAACATATGATGAGATACCTTAAGGGTACGTTGGATTTTGGTCTCTATTATACTAGATATCATGACTTCAAACTGAGTGGTTACACCAATTCAGATTGAACTGGAAGTGTTTTTGATAGAAGGAGCACTTTAGGATGTTGTTTCAATCATAGGTCAGCCATGATCTCATGGCAGAGTAGGGAGAAATTCAACATTACTCTGAACACAACAGAAGCGGAATACATTGTTGCATGTTCCTCCAGTTGTGAAGTCATATGGATTTGGATGTTGTCGATAGATCTATTTGATTTGGAGATGGAATCCAATGTGATCCTATGTGGTAACTAGGGTTGTATGGAGATGATGTGTTCCATAATGAGTCGAAGCACATAGAGATCCGATAACATTACATCTGTGATATGGTGTAGAGAGGATCCATAAAGCTCCAGTATGTTAGCACGGATGAACATGTTGTTGATGTGTTGACCAAGCCTCTATCTCATGTAAAGTTGAGCACTTTCGAGACAAGCTTGGTATAGTCCAAAAGGACCTCCCTTGAAAAGGGGAGTAGTGTTGATGATATTATGGTATCATGATCAGTAGTGGTAGATCTATTAGGATTCTTATAATCCTAGGGAATCTTATGATTCCTGGTCAGATCCCAAAGGTCCGGTAAGGATGGTCTGTTAGAGTATCACGTGGTAGCTCCGTTAGGATTTTATATCCTAGGGAGGCTTTGGAAGGTGGAGCGGGCATTACACAAGCCAAAGGGCATGACCAAAAACTCATAGTGGCCCTCATGAGTTCGAAAGGTCGTCTTGGGAATGTATGTCTCCTTCATACGTATCTAGTGGTAGCCCGAGCGAAGATCAAGTTTAGTAAAGAATTGGGCGACACTCAATTCATCCAGGAGGTCATCAATGACAGGAATGGGAAATTTTTCTTTAATGGTCAGTTTGTTGAGGGCACGGAAGTCAGGACACATTCGCCAAGAACCTTATTTCTTCATGACCATGACGATAAGAGAAGAGTAAGGGCTCATACTAGGATGGATAATGCCTACAATAAGGAGTTCCTGGACTATTTTCTCAATTTCATTTTTTTGTGAAAAGGGGTGGCGATACGGACGGATATTGGGAGGAAGGCTTCTAGGTACAAGGGGAATGGAATGATCATGAACACCGCGGGAAGGAGGGAGTCCTTAGGGAGTGGAAAATACCATTTTGTGTTTAGAAAGGAGGGCTTGGAGGTATTTTGGCACCGGGGGTGTCTCTGTTGCTTGTATGGCATGGAGTTAGGCAATGACACCATAATGACCTTATTTTAGCAGCTTTTCCATGCGATGGGAACTAATGACCTCGGGTGAACCAGGCATGATGCCTTGGAATTTGTATTGGTGGCCTTCCTGGTCGAATTACATGGTTAATGCCTTAAAATCCATGAGAATGGGACCCAAAGTCCTTAGCCAGTCTACACCCAACACAATGTCACAATTGCCCATGTCGATAGCAAACATATGGGATTTTAGGTGGTAGTCACCGATTTGGAGACGCACATTTTCACAGCGCCCTCCACATTTCATGGAACCACCAGTGGCAATCATGATTTGGAAATTGTTGACAGCATGGATGTAGCAATGAGTTTCTTGGGCAATGCGGCAATGAATAAAATTATGGGTGCTTCCACTATCAACCAAAATGATGACATTTTGATGTTTGATGTAACCGATTAACTTGAGGGTTTGGGGGGCGGAGAATCCAGTGAGAGAATTGAGGGAAATGATCGGTTCCACTTCGGGAGGGTTTAAGGGAGGAGTTATGTCAGTGATTTCAGGTGACTCGGGTACAAGGGGAGTTTCAACATCCTCTTCCGAAATATCCTCAAAGATGGCCATAAAAATATTTTGTTCCTTACACTTGTGGCCCGGGAAATATTTGTCATCACAATTATAACAAAGGCCTTTGAGTTGGCATTCAGCCATTTCAACCTTGGTCAATTTTTGGATCTTTAATGGGGCGGAGGGAGTAGTGGGATTTACGGGTTTAGGGCGAGGGATAAAGGAGGGTTTACAGTTTTGAGAGGATACAACCTGTTGTGCTTATTTATCTTTTTTAGTAGCCTCCACCCAACTCGAAGGTCGAGCCATGAGGACATGGGCCCGAATCTCCTCCTTGAGGCCACTGATAAAATATTCTCGAAAGAAAGCATCAGTCATGCCCTCTGTTCTAAAAGCCAGGTGCTCAAAGGAAGATATGAAGTCTTCTATTGTTCCTGATTGTTTCAACTTTGTCAAACGGCCCAAATGGTTGGTGTCAGTGTCAAAGAGTTCATAAAGCTCAGTCACAAATTGGGTAAAAGCAATATACCCTTGACGAAAAAAAATTCTCCATTGCCACCATTGCCAACGTTCTTTATCTAGATGGAGAACACCATACCGGAGTTTGGCCAAGTCATCTGTAATGTCGTATAAAGAGAAATAATGTTCCATTTGGGTGACCCAACCAGTGGGGTCCGAGCCATCAAATTTGGTCATGTCCACTTGCGGAAGGCATAGGTCACGTTGAAAGTGATGGGGCTGAAAGGTATGGGAATGGGAGGAATGTTCACCTTCAGTCTTTGGAGGTGCATCATAGAAAGGGTCATCTGTAGGGATCTTCAGTTTGGTGCAGAGTGATGCAAAGACAGATTCAAGCTGGGTGGTCAGTTCTTGTTTGACTTCCTCCATTCAGGACTGCATGGTTGTATTTATGGTTGTATTGATGGATGAATCGATGGAGGCAACAGTAGCACTGATTTGTTTCACTTCTTTTTGGGTCTCGAGGAAACCAGATTTCAAGGTGTTGAAGCGAGCTTCCAGGTCTTGGCTACGGGTATGGGCCATGAGGATGGATGAACTGAAAAGGGGCGGGCGAGGTCAAAAAAATTTCTGAAAAATGATATGGATGAATGTGATAAGGGCGAAGAGATGAATGCAATGGAATAGGTCTCAAATAATGGTGAAAAAAATTCCAGACTTTATTTTACACCTACGGAGTTATAATCTGGTCTGAAGAATACTGAAGCGATGAAATCCCCAAATGTTTAACCAGAAATAAATGTGTATTTACTTGGCAACCTGAACATAGTTGCACGGCAATAGATCTTGTTTTTTTTAATTTGTTTATGTTTATGTCCCCCAAAGGTTAAGTATTCAAGGGTTCTACAGACAAGGGTTTTCCCTATGCTATAGCTCTCTGATATATGTGCAGGGTCCAACAGTAGTACTCGGCCCAATATCTCAGGGCACTAACTAAGGAGGATAGATCGCACCCTTAGCCATACTACCTGACTACCCAGGTACTAGAGAGTATCTTCTCGAGTGTTGTTCTCAGTGTCACTATAGCAGTCAGGCCGTTGGTCAATTTATCTAAAGAGGGCTTCAGGAAATCGAGGTCGATCCGTACACAGGTGTTGTCTGATGCGCTACCACTCGAAGGGGTACCAACAGGGATTACAAGGGTGGCCAACAGATGTGCGCTTAAGAACCACTTGTATTTCCTGCGTGTATGAATCCCTCAACCGTGGGTTTATGCGCGTAATGACATATCTATGTGGATTAAAGACATCGAAATACGTCTCTACCCTGGAAAAAAAAATCCCCCAATTTCTGCCAAGGAAAGTGCTCTGATACCACTTGTAATATACCAGATATAAAAGTATGCAAAACAGAAATAAAATGCTAGAAATGGAAGAATAATAGTAATATAACCAGCATAATCTCTACAATAACACAGAAATGATATAAGAACAACAACAGAAATAGCACTTTGATTCAGAAAGCAATGTTCATGGGCCTCTTTGAGGGGGCAACCTCTAGTCGAGCAGTGCTCTGTTACAATAATCTCCAAGCTAGGGTTTTCATACCCTCGACCCTTATTTATACTAAATATGTCTATCAAGAGAAGCATCTAGAGGAAGATCCTTCTAGAAGCAGAAGCTTCTATTAGGTCTCCTTACATCCGCCTTATTCTATTTTATTGAAAGGCCTTATTAATATTGACCTTTATTACATCCGAATATATTGATCTACCTATGTGCGGGTTAGGACCCTAACATAATTCCTGGGCAACTCTTTAGGGACTATCAAAGTACCACAAAATGATGATGTGTCAGCTTAATTGTTGTGATGATGTCTCAGTGTAAGTGTTGTGATGATGTACCGGCCTAGTGTTGTGATGCCAGCTTAATTGTTGTGATGATGTGCCAACTTAATTGTTGTGATGGTGTACCATCCTAGTGTTGTGATGTTAGCTTAATTGTTGTGATGATGTGCCAACCTCGTGTTGTGATAATGTGTCAGCCTCGTGTTGTGATGTCAGCTTTGTGTTGATGATATTGTGTAGCCAGCTTCGTGTTGTGATGCCAGCCTCGTGTTGAAGACTCTCAGCCTAGTGTTGATGTTGATGATGCTCTAGCCTTCGTGTTGTGATGTTGTTGTTGTTGATGATGCTCCATCTTTTGTGTTGTGATATTGTTGTTGTTGATGTTGTATCAGCCTTGTGTTGTTATTGATGATGATATGTATCAGTGTTATATTAATCCATGTTGATGCAGATGTTGATGATGCCACTTCAGATCCTTACTAAATATGATGTTATGATTCCACTTCACCGTCTTGTTGAAGATGATGTTGATGATGCCACTTTAGCTTCTTGTTGAAGATGATGTTTACGTTGCCACTTCAGCTTCTTGCTGAAGATGATGATGATGATGTTATTTCAGCGTCTTGCTGAAGATGATGTTGATGATATTCCTTTAGCCTCATGCTAAAGAAGATGATGATGTTACTTCAGCCTCATGTTGATGAAGATGATGATGCTACTCCAGCTCCATGTTGTGAACGATGATGATAAGAAAAAATTATGATGATTTACAGATATGTCAGTTATTGTTCCAAGATGTTGTTGATGTTGTTTCTCTCTCTCTCTCTCTCGCCTGATGTTGTTGTAGAATACCCTTCTTGTTAAGGGGGAGTGTTGAAATATTGTAACTGCAAAGAGTATTCTATTTACTATTGATGCATTATTCATTAGATCAATCCCCTTTTGCGGATTGATCATGTCAAGTATTGTAAATGACCAAATCCCCTTTTGTGGATTGGTCAAGCCCTAATTGTAATGGGCTAAATGAAAAGTCAGCCCCAAAATATATTAAAGTGGTTATAACCACCCAGAATGAGAAATCGACCCTGCCAGTGAAAAGACACCCTAGTTCAGTGCCTGCCAGATTGTATAAATAAGAGAGGCCAGTGCCTCATTTGTTCACTCACTCACTTGTTCATCAGAGCACAAGTTCGGAGCTGCAGTTGGAGAAGAAGGAAGAGAGAGAGAGGCGCATTCTTGGGAGAGAATTTTTTGTATTTTTTTGAGTTATCTCTTCGCATTGTATTGGCTATCTATATTAAGGAAGTTTTTGTTAGGTTTTCTCCCCATGAGAATTTCCTAGGATAAATGATGTTTCTCTTGGGATTGTGTATTTCTTAGTGATCCTATATATGTTATCGTTATCTAGTCAATTGAAAAGAAACCTAATAATAGCTTAAACCTTAACACTCTCCCCATTGTCTTAGGAAGGCATTTTCTAGATCATCATATGACCGTATGGAACCTATCAGGATTCTTCGGAACCATGTTCTCACTTATCCTTCGAAGGTTTGTACTAACAGCCTTGAGTAGACATATTTGTGTTCAATGCCCAGGATATCAGCAAACTGGTCAAAAAAGGTTGCGGTTAAATCTCCTTCTCCCATGAATTTTGGTAGGTTTTTCATATAATTTTCAGGCAACATGAAGGACGGCAGGGAGGACCAAGGGAGTGTATCTGGAAGCTACCTTGGAAAATATTATGGGAGGCGGAGATTGTCCTTGACCTTGTCCACTTGCTCCTCCACCTTCGACGCCACCACCTTCGACGCTCAGGCAACATGAAGGACGGCAGGGAGGACCAAGGGAGTGTATCTGGCAGCTACCTTAGAAAATATTATGGGAGGCAGAGCTTGTCCTTGACCTTGTCCACCTGCTCCTCCACCTTTGGCGCACCACCTTCGGTGCTACCTCCTCCAACAGCAGTCATTGGAAGTCTAGGAGATGGACTTCGAGAATCAAAAAGGAGATTTTCAAAAACTTCAAGGGACTAAAGTAGTGACCTTTCGAATACTTCGGGATGTGGTGAAGGAGGCTCCAAAAAAAGGTCGTTAGGAGATGGAAAATCTAAAAGAGGAGGAAACGGGAAATGTGGACTGATTTCCTCAGACTTACAAGATGTATATACAAGAGAACCGATAGGGGATGAATTAGGGTATAAAATATATTCTTCAGAGCTTTGGGAGACTGAAACCTTTACTTCAGGCAAGGATAGAATCGGCAGGGTATTAATGAAAACAGGTATCGAATGGGATCTTTTATTCTGACTGGTAGGAGTATCATTCAAGTCAATCTCAACTTTTATCTCGGGAACAATCACCTCCAGATTTTTTGGCTTAGTCTCGGGTTTACTAGTTGATGCCTCCGTAAAGGGTACTTGTTTAAAACTCTCTTCAAGGGCTAGTTCTTCAATCTGAACCTTAGCATTAACTTGCATAAATTTAGGTTGATATACTTTACCTACTGACGCAGCAGTGGATTTGCAGTATCCCTTTGGTTTTAACATATTTTTGGGATCTGACACTGGTGTGGTCTACTTATTGTCTGGATTTTTTCTGGTATTCTTTCAACTGAATGCCAGTTTTATCTATGGTGGAGTTGCCAAGTGAAAAATAAAAATAAGCCTTACTTATGTATTCAATCTTTGTTCACCATCAAAGATAGAAATTTACCTTGTTGTTTTCCCAGGGAAACATAACTTTGTTTCTCCGGCCCCGATAGCAGTACCAAAAGGATGTTGTTCCTGAGATTAAACTTAAGGCTCAAAGAGTAATGTTAGGCATCAAAAATGTTTAAAGAGAATGTTTTAAAAGAGTGTTTTTTCCACTTTTAGTTATATAAGAAATGATCCTTAAATGAAATTAATAATAGGACAGTACATAGGTCGTATTTCATTATCTGAATCACAATTATAATATCAAATGGTATGGGAGAAACTTACAAAACTGTTAAACAAAGTTAGGAATCAATGGCATATGAGTCTCACCTTGTTTGCAGTAGAAGGGAGTAAAAAGTGCACCCTTGAACGAGATATGAGATGCAATAATTAAAATAGCTTGCAAGTCTTGTATTAATTACAGTAAACACAGAGGAAAAATTGTTTACTTAACAAATTGTTGATATAATTTGATTACAGTAGTCGTGATACTAAATTGCAATCAATCACTCATCAAGGAATTACATAAGAAAATTTAGAGATATGGAAATACAGAAGAAACACATAACCCAAACTGAACAAAATTTGGAATCTTTGTCTGCACTTGTATTAATACTCAAAAAATGATAGGTTTCTCTATTACATCTGGCAAGAAGCAGCCCCTAATAGATCTTGAATCTATATATTTATACAAAACTGTCACAACTCCAAACGGTTGGACTTCTTATAATAAAAATAGCAAATATTTGAAATAAGACAACAGTGTGTAGAATCCAATGAGATTCGAAGGTATTCCCCTCTATCTCTTTGTCTACTGGTAGAAACGCTTATTTTCCTCATTCCTTTACGCTGGACACATCTGTCGTCTGGTCTTCTTAATGATTCGACATAATGTCCTAGTCATTGTAGTTTCATTTCCATCTGTCCCTCCAGCTATGTTCAGTAATGCAATGACATTTTCTTACCTGCTCTCAATTGTGCTTGTTTTTCCATGCTCAAGTCATTGGTTGCATCTATCTAAAAATTACACCACCAACCTTGATGGCTCAATAGTTTCATTCACCTCGAAAGTGTATAATTTTTTTTCTACTTGAGGTAGCCTTTCGTGGATTCTTTTCACTTCTTGAGCTAAGGCCTGGAACTGTGAACTTGGGTTCACTAGCCATTTATTTATTTTAAGAAGATCAATATGGCTCATTTCCTGAATGGCTGCCAGAGTTTCCTCTTTTCTCTTTCTGGATTTTTGTTGGTTCATTTCAATAGCGATTTTCCCTAGAGCCTTTGCGATACTTCTTCCCTCAAAATCAATTGGTCTCTTGTATAATGATGATAACACTTCTTGGAAAGCGTCCTTTACCTCCCTAGATAATCTCTTTCTCTTTGCCAAATTTGTTTCCCACACCTTCAGGGCCATATCACCTCTTATTTGTTCAGAAGGGGAAATCCAAGGAAAATCAGGGACATTATACTTTTTGTGCCAATATGATGGCTTCTTGAAACTTATCTTGGGTTGAGAAAGATTCTCTTTCCTTAATATAGATATCCTTCAGAGCAAGGTATACTTCCTGGTAGCACTTCTTGATGGCATCAACCTTCATAAAAAGATCCTATCGGGCCATTTCCAGTTTTTCGTTTATTTCCAACGCTTGAATTTGGAAGTCTGGAATATCTATCGAGGCACCTTCGGTCACCTTCAATATAGCTTGTAGTTGTCTTATAAATTCATCATGTTGAGTGATTAGACCCTAGTTGATTTGTGAACTATGATGGAGCTCATCAAGATTGGCCTAGAGCTGTTGAATTTGTTGTCCATCATTAGCTCTAATTTTCTCGAAATCTTGACTCATTCTGTCCCAGATAGTATTTTCAGCGATGTATATATGTTTTTGTAATTGTTCTACCAATAGACACTTTTGTCGCAGTTGTTCAGCCAAATTGTCCACGGACCATTGATTATTTGTGGCAAAAGCACCTAACGAACCTGCAACTTCTTTTGTGAATTCGGTATCATCCCTATCATTCCCATCATATATCATTCTCTGCCTTTTGGTTATCACTCCATCCTTTTGGTGTGATTCCTTTTTCACGATGGCCTTCCTTTTCCTACTAAAGAAGAAATCTGAAGGAGGCATCTCTTCGGATGAGATGGGGGTAAGATCGCATACCAAAACAATTTCGAAACTAGGATTTCCAAAACTAGATTACAGAGGAGTAAGCGATATAATGGGAGTAGCAATCTCAGTGGATTGTTGTTGCTCTGTTGTAAGAGTGAAGAGAAGAGAGAGGAGAATTACTTCCTCTAAAAGGACATGACTACAAAACTAGGTAAATCATTTGATCTCTAATTTTATAGTTGATTGCATTTTTCAAATAAATGAAGGATATTATTCCTAGTACAGAAGCTCTCAAAGACTTGGAACATTATCCCTGGTACGGGATTCCAAACCATATTTAATTTGTTTATTATACAAGAACAACCAGAAACGTTGTCCTTGAAGAAGAGAGAGCCCTTCAAAGATCCAGAGAATCTCAAATGGAGATTGACAGTAAAACAAATTATTTCTCCCCCTTCAACAGTTCAGAGGTATTCCAATTGATCTAGTTGTTCCAGTTGATATATTCAAAGATACTACAGTAGGGCATAAAAAGCCTACCTAGAATCACTTTGCAAAGAGGCAGATAAACATACAAGCCTCTCAAGGCACATCCTGAGAAAGCAAAAGAGATTCTCAAGCTATCCTTCAGTCATAAGCCACTTCATTGATGTTGAGTCACCTTGTCTTAGAGAAGTAACAGGAGAACGGGTATGGCAAGATGCCATAATATAAGAATACCAGTATGTCTTAAAAGAATGATGTATAAGATATTTTTCAGAGACCAGAAGAGAAGTCTATAATGACTTCCAAGTGTATCTATAAGATCAAGCATGCAGCTGATAGAAGTGTTGAGAAATACAAAGCAAGATCTATAGCTAGAGGTTTCTCACAAACAAAGGGAGTTTTCTATGATGAGACACTTGATCCAGTAATCTTGACACACTTACATCCACACTACCATCCATAAGTTTGAAATTATAATGAGTTTTAGCAAGAGTGTTGTTGATCCAAACCTATATTATTACATTGTTGGTGACGAGAGCCTGATTTTTTATGACTTATTTGGAAAGCCTTGTTGTTGGATACAAATAAGCTTTGACTTTTGATTTCGAGAAGAAGGATATTAGTATGGTGCACCACTTCTTGGGACAAAAAGTATGACAAAGGACCAATGAGATTTTCCTAAATCAAAGAAAATATACAGCGGGAATATTAAAGTTCAATATGACAGAATGCAAATCCACCATGATGGATTTAAAGAAGAAAATAAATGACAGTGATTCGGACAAGATTGATCCACAGCTGATTGGATCATTGATTTATTTGGTTAACACCAGGCCTGATTCATGTTATGTAGTGAATGTTCTTAGTCAAGACAAACTCACTGGATAGTAGTAAAGCATGTATTGAGATATATATGAGGCATAGTTGGTTATGGCCTAAGATATGCCTCCAGTGTAAACTTGAGTTTGCGAGATATGTCGATACAAATTGAGTAGAGAGTACAGTGGACCGGAAAAGCACATCCAATTGTTGTCTTACCATGAAGTTTGTCATGGTTTCCTAATGCAGTAGGAAACAAAGCTCTGTGGCCTTGAGTACCACAGAGACAGAGTATATTGCAGTGAGTGTGTGAAGCAATGTGGCTTCATAAGATTCTAATAGATTTACTTGACCATGAGATGGATCCTATGATGATAACCAAGAGCCGTGTGTAAAGCTCCTTGAGAACCCAGTGTTTCCTATTGGATCGAAACACGATGAGATGAAGTATCCTTGTATCAGAGATATGATGCAGAGGAAAATTGTACACATGCAGTACCTTCCTACATATGAGAAGATTACAGATATTTGCACCAGACTGACTTGGTAAAAAATGCCTTCCTAATTGAGAGGGAGTATTGATGACTCTAAACAAAAACAAAATTCAGAAAACATTTGTGTGAGACTCGGCATGATGAAGAATGCCTCCCTAGCTGAGAAGGAGTGTTGATGATTGCAGCTATGTGAGACATTCTCCAACTTACAAACCTGTGAGGTGTGGATCATTGCAGCTATGTGAGTCTTTCTCTCAGCTTACAAACCTGAGAGAAAGCCCCTAAGAAGGGTACGTGGTTCCTGCCTGAGACAGAGCTAGGAACGTAGAGATGACCTCCTCCATTCAAAGAGTTGAGAAGAACTCCAGATTATTATCCAGTGGGAAAGGCGATCTGTTGAGCTAGACGTGCATGTGGTTGAGCACAAGGTAAACGTGTGAAATCCCAAAGTGTTGGGTGCATCGTCATGTGAACAGAAATGAAGATGATGTATTAGCCTCCTTTGAGCAGCAGAGTTGAAGAGAAGACTCCAGATGATTCTCCTGTGTGTGGCAGTGAGAAAGAATATATGTAGAGTGGACATGTCTGTGGACGAGCACAGGTGAATGTGTGAAGATCTGGTTCTTCTATGTAATGCAATGAACCAGAGATATGACATCCATATGGATGTGCCCCTAGTGGATGAGCACTAGTGGGTGTATCAGATCATTTGCTATATATTGTTCAAGAGTCATACCTTCCCGTAACCCTAATTGTTATGTAAAGGGTACAGGTCGGCCCTACCTTAATGTGATTAATAATAGAGGTAAAAGATAATTAATCTGGATAATATTAATTATTATTATTATTATTATTATTATTATTATTATATTTGACTTAGATAGGTCGGCCCTGTTGAGCCAATAGACACTTACGTTGATAGGAAAAGTCTAATATAAGTAAGGGAAGATTACCCATTGTGGAATCATATCTTTCTTGTGAGTTTGGAAATTTCAGCAAGTACACTTCTTTGGAAAAAGGTGTGTACCTCTCTTGGGTGCTAGAGTTATAGGGTTTGAAGCACCCTCTTATGTGCTAAGGTCTTTCTTAGTGGTGAAGGTATTTCTCTTGAAGAATATAGCAAGGTTGGGTTTTCTTCCCTTGTTGAGAAGGGTTTCCCAGGATACATTTTGTGTTCTTGTGCATGGTGCTTCTTCTTGTGATCTTGGTTGCTGCAACATTTTGGTTATGGTTAAATGATAAAATGGAATAAACTTCATGATTAACCTAACACATTAAAAAATCAACACCATGATCTCTACGAAATTGAGTGAGGTTACCTGTTGCAGAGAAAATATTTGAGCTTTTCAAACCGATAAAATCTTGCTAATTGCGGAAGGTGAAAATTAATTTGAAATCCAAGTGCTTTTATTCAAATCAGATACATTAGTTTTTGTATAGCTTCACTAACAAAAAAATTATTAACTTTAATGGAAAAGTCTACTTGGCGATCCACAATCCGCATTTGAATCATTACCGTTAATTAGTCATAAATGCCATTAATATTTGGCGATTCTCGTTCGGGAATTTTAGATGAGATAGAGTGAGAATTTCATGAATCTCAGATCTACGAATGTTAATCCCTGAATAATCGTTTTTAAACTCTTAATTAATCATGTTTAAATAGGTGTGTCAATTTCGATTGTTTCGGGAGTTCAGACTTCGGGAACTTTAAATGTAGCTCGAGAGGAAATTCCCGAAACCCGAAATTGCGAAGTGATTAATTATCTGGTAATCAATCTTAAGTTTTAATTAATCATATTCAATTTTAAGTATTTCGGAAATTCAAACTTCAGAGATTTTAGGATACGATACAGGATAAACATCTGAACTGCGAACTGTGAAGTCATTAATTATCTTTTGACCATGATTAACTTAATTAATTAAGGTTTAACACCTCAACATTTTGATACTTCGTTGATTCGTGAATTCATTCTTTGTTAAATTTCTAAAGGATCATCTTCCGTAGTGACATGTTAGATGACGTTATTCTAGATTATGTGTCAAGAAAAGGGGGTTTCCACGTGTTACTTGGAATCGTATGAATCTTCAAGCGAAGGTTTCAGAAATGGGTGCCATGTGTCAACTCAGGGAAGGCTCAAAAGATGCATGTGTCCTACGACTTGTTTCTTTTAAAAGGCTTATGAAACTTTGTGAGCAGACTCCTTCGGGTTTCGGAGCTTTGGGGTTTTTATTGTTAAGATGTATTGCAATACCAGAAGCACGAAGCTCTGAAACGACCTTTAGTGTTTTGACTCTTTAAAATTCAAGCGGTTCCAAAACTCTGAAGGTATTAGGGTCATTCGATCAAAAAGGGAAAACTCATCAACAACGGATTTCATGCTCGCCTTATTACTAATTAACGAGAAATGAATTTGGTTTAAAATTCGAAAGTTATTTTCTAAGTTACCCTTTCTTTGGGAAAGATATATTTTCATGAGATGAGGAATATAAAACTCAAAAGTTTAGAATTGTGTTCCAAAACCAACCACGAAAATTGACAAGTAAACCAACAAAAAGATAAACAATAAGTAGTAGAATAAGAGTAAACGTTTACAAGTAATTTCATTGTTTGAAAAGCAAGTTATAGTAAGAGGTTGAATGTGTTTTGATATAGCCCTAATGGTTGTAGCATAAATTTATAACATAAATAATATGTACTTGGATAAAATAGATGCCCTAGTGGCTCAAGGAAGCCTAAAGCATGTAAATTTGATTTCACTTTAGACAATTGAAATATCTCAAAAAAACATGTTATCCAATGCAACTATTTTGTTTCTCCAATGCAATTTTTAAACTAGTGCATTGAATCTATGGGTAAATGGAGTCTTGGTTATGAGAGTTGTATCCACAATATCTCTAAGGGGCATAAGCCCTCTTACTCCCTAAAGAATGAAAAACCAACAAAGGTAAGTCGAGGAAGGTGTAATCCCTTTTACTCCTCCTAGAAACCTTGTAAAAATGACTTATCAAATTGCAAATAAAATGGACCGGTGGAGGGTGTATGCCCTTATATTCCTCCAAGGGTTTTAGACAAGTGTATCAAAAAACAAGAAGAAAATACCAACAAAATGCAGAAATTTCCTTACCAATTTCACAAGATAGCAAGACCAAACCCTAGTTTACCAAAATAATTCCATCAACATGCTATAGAACAAGCCTCCAAGAGGTGCGCAACACCTTAGCTCCACAATATACCATAACAAACATCCAAAAATGTTGCACTAGAGAGAGAGAGAGTCCAAAATGCCCAAGTAGGGCACAAATTTAATCCAAGTAGTCTTCTCTAATGAGAGAGCTATGATAAAATGAAATGAATTTGATCCTTATTTATACAAAAAATCTAAAGAGTGTTTGTCTACATTTAGTTAGGGTAAACCACGAAATAAGGGGGCCATCCCCCTTAATTTTTCCCCTTTACAACTTTAATTTGATTTTACACATAAAGAAACCCTAAAAGGTGACGTCAAGCCCTAAGGGGGTGACATCTTGGTACTTTTGGCAAGTCATTGAGCCTCCAAAGGATTTCCCTTCATGCACTAGGGTCTTCTCCATGGTGCAAGGGGTGTTCCTCATCTCAAGGTGCCAAGTGTCCATCAAATCATCATCACAACCACAAATCCTAGCCCTAGTCAAGACGTCAAGCCAAAGAAGTGTGGTGTAAGACCTCCAAAGGCAAGTCGTTGGGCTAGATAGGGCTAGGTGTCAGCTCCAAGGTCTTATCTCTTGCCTCCAAAGGAAACATCCAAACTTTGTCTTTCCCCCAAAGTATGGGTCATGGCATCCAAATTGTGGGATCCCTGCCCCAATGAAGGCCCAAGATGGGCGTGTTCCTTCAAAACGTCCATCAAACAAGGTCCTGCAAAGACAGATGAGTGCGCCCTCCAAGGGTATCAAGTCAAATGCAATTAAAATCACATTTAATACAAGATCCACCTAAACATGTGCATTGAAACTACTTCATCAAATTAAACAAGTTCTCAAAGACCTTATGCAATTTTCCAAGTTTAGTTATGGGACGGTTGTCAAGGTGACGTATTGGATGAGTCATTCATTAAGTCAAGGAGTGTTTCCTAGATGGACCCCTCTCTAAACCATGTGGAGAAAATGAAATGGATGGGGGTAATACTTTTGGGCATGGGGTTCATGACATACAAGGGTTTGTATTGTCTCATTTATGGGTGCCTTTGTAGAGGGTGTGTTGCACCTTCGTTTTCAATGCATCATTTTTCCAAGCCCATTTATTTTTCATTAATCAATCAAAGTTCAAAACAAGTGAGTACTCCAAATGGGTAACATAAGACTTGGGAGGAAGTACAACAATGTTAGTTGAAGGGAGAGGTACACAAAGCGCCATAGGGGTAAATCAAAGGTTGTAACGCACTTGTGTAGATCCCTCAAGAAGTGGGACGTCTATATAATATGAATTTGTTTCTTGCAGGTATTTGATTTTTTAGGAGAAAAGTTTCAACGTTCTCAAGACCTCTTCGGGCGAGCATCTGGAAGGTTATAGTTTTGGATTTTATATTTTTCCAACCACATTCCCTTTGGGCATTCATCCCCTTCTTCCCATGAAATGAGGTACAATCCTTTCTTGGGTCAATACACCCAAAAATACCAAAAGACAAGGAGGCAAAATGAATGAAGTGTGAAAATGATAATTATTATCGGGAATGGCACGATGACTCGTCAAGGGGACCTCTGAGTAGAAAACCCATCCCCAAGAGTGAGCACTTACTGGGGCACAATGTCAACCACCAAGGTGAAACAAAGAAAAGAGGATAATTTCCAAGCAAATGTTCTATAATCAAAACCAGCTTTTAAATGCAACATACTCAAATGCCTCAAGTATTAAAGTGACACTTACCACAATACATGACTTGTACCTCATGGAGAAAGACCCCTTGTCTTCTGGAAGCATGCTAATGTGGTGAATTCCATCATGACAAACCGAGCATGTGTGGTGGTGAAGTGGGTCTTTGTCTATGCACGTGGACGTTGTCAATCATCTGTCTCTTGGTACTCCATGTCTGCAACATGAGGGCCTTGAGACATCATCTCCTTAGTTATCCCTAGAAATTGGGGATAACATATGGCTCATACTCGGGGACATGTACTCGTCGTAGAGTGCACGAGAACCTCAACATCTCTTGGTTAGACTTGTGCCTACACTGAAACATCAAAACATAAAATCTAGGGTGGTTCACTCACTCTTTTCTCATATAATCAAAATCAAAACTTAAAAATTGACAACTAATCTAGGAAAGAAAAATTTGTATTTTTTATATAATATGATGAAAGCGAAGAATGTAAATAAATAATGCAAGTAGAAAAAAATTAAAATGAGAAGTGAAATGCAATTAACCTATCATGAGTAATCAAAATGAAAAGGCAAGAAGGCAAGATGACCTACCTACTTACCTGGGGCCTGGGCCTTGAAGAAGTCAAGTACCTTGAATATAGGGTCGAAGAAAAGACACATCTACTAGCAATGGCATATTTCTCTCGTCCATGGATGACAACTAGTACTTCTCTTTCTTGGACTTCTTCTTGATGATGTAAGGGCCAAGCCAAGAGTTGTTATTCTTCTTATCATATTTGGGCTTGCCCTTGCTTTTATCCCACATGAGCACAAGGCTTCCTTCACTGTATTTAATGTAAGGAATATTCTCAATGTAGGGGTACAAAGGTGGCTTTATGTTGATTGCATCTTTAATATCCTTCTGATGTTCTTTGTCCCCTTTATCTTATTCTTTCTTCAATATTTTAATGGAACCTAGTTCCTTCCCTTGAAATTTTCCAACTTCTCCTTATATTCTTGGGTCCTTGGAAGTAGTGTGTCTATGCAATCCTCCTGCATAAAAGGTAGATCTCATGGATCATACTCAATGGTATCAGGGGCCTCATCCAAATCATCCTTGCTACTATAATTAGGGTCATTATGCTCCAATACATGTTTCCTAGACACCTCTCGGTTATAGAGAATCTTGAAAGTACCATCTCCCATAGGAATGTGTGCATGAGTGAGGTCCATGCTGAGAAATCC
>ML827290.1:10377-52739 GCA_009831015.1 Picea engelmannii | reverse complement strand
AATTTCATAACAAATAGATGCATATTAGAATAATCACACCTGGGTTGCATCATTCCTCTGAATGTGTTGGATCTTGAGATCCTTCTGGATCTATGGCAAGAGATCTCTTCTCCTGCAAATACTCTTTAGGGTTTAACCATTAACCATATGTGAGTACATACCTCAGATAGCATTTGCAGGTAGTGGCTCCATCTGGTAGCAGCGGTAATCATTGCCAAGTCTTGAGAAAATTTCAAGCGTGATTGCAACTGTTTCTACGGTTGCAACTGCAACTGTAACTGGTACTGCAACTGGTTCTGAGACTGGAACTGCAACTGCAACTTAGGGTTTTATGAGGAAACCCTAATTTTCAAACTTCGAGTTTTGAAAATCTGATCCATGGGATAGATGCGCTGAGATGGGGAAAGTTAGCTAGTGCAGTCGAAATTTCGAAAATCCAACTTTTACCCCTTCAAATATGATCTGCGGATTTCTGGACTGGTGCTTCTGGTTTTCTAGTACTTCTGGTTTTCTGGTACTTTGTGAAACTAGGGTTTCACTTTCCAGGAGATCTAGCCACTGAAAAGGTGCGCTCTAAGTGCCAAAATGATCCTTGGGGGAGGGCGCAGATTTCTAGATGGTTAGGGAGCTGAAAATATTCACTTTTGTAAAACCCTAATTTTTGGGTGCGGTAACAGTGACGTTTTTCCTCTTACAAATTGTGCTTCCTTTAGGTTGGCTCTGAATCCATGTTAATGTTTATGCCATTATTATAGTTCTTTTCATTTCAATAGATAAGAGCAACATAAGAACAAGACCACTAAGAAATACACATTCACAAGAGACACAACATTTATCCTGGGAAACCCTCTAGGGGAAGAAAACCTAGCAACACTTCCTTATCATAAATAGCTTAAACAATGTTCAAGAGATAACTCAAACCAATATAGATATTCCTCCCCAAGAGATGCGCCACTCTTCTCCCTCTCTCCAATTGGTAATTGCAGCTTGCCTCATAAGAGAATGAGCAAGTGAGTTGTGTGTTTGAAGTGAGGCGCTAGCCTCTTATTTATACAAGACTGGCACGTGTTAAAGGTCACAACTGGCAGGGCCGACCTCTCACTCTGGGTGGGTAAACCCACCTTTAATTAATTCTGGGTCTTCCATAATAACTGTTGGGGCCGACTTCTTATTCTGCCCTTTGTAATTGTCCGATGACCAATCTGCAAAAGGGGATTTTGGTCCTTATACAATTACCGACATGATTAATCCACAATGGGGATTAATCCAATAACAATAATAATAATAATGACATGATTAATCCGCAATGGGGATTCAATCCAATAATAATAAGAATGCTCTTCATAGTTACATTATTTCAACATCCTCGTGCCAGAAGAGAACCGAAAACAAGGATAACTACAAGCAATGCACCAGATCCAATTACTCTAATAGCTCAAAATATTGATCATATGAATACTCAATTTGTCTAAACTCAAAATCAAGGTATGAGCTGATTAACAATTTTGGAAAGAAATCAGTATGCTCCGAGGCACCCATTTATCAGGAAAGAAGCCACATGTTGGAAGAAAAAACCTGAACAAGAGGCAAAGGCTCTTGACACACTAAATCTTGTCAGGATGGTGAACTTGGAGGAATTACCATGATGTTCTCCTTGCCAATAACCTCATCCAGAGGAAGAATGTCCAAGACGAGGAGAAGACTCTCCTGACAATATCAATTTCATAGATACAATCTTTTCCTTTCAGGATGATGGTGATGATGTTGCACGAAATTGCAAGTAGTCAGTGCTCCCCGGTGTATCGTGACAAGGGACTAATCACTTCTTGTGGATCCTTGAAATCTGGCGGTGGTGAGTTTATCAATCACCTACGAGTTTTGGTGTAGAGACAACCGTACTACCAACAAATGGTATCAGAGCTAGAGGTCACGAGTTCGATACACTCTCATCTTGCGCTAAGCGGGAGATTGTTGCATGAAATTGCAAGTAGTAAGCACTCCCCAATGTATCGTGACAAGGGACTAATCGCCTCTCGTCGATCCTTGAAATCTGGCGGTGGTGAGTTTACCAATCACCTACAGGTTTTGGTGTAAGGACAACCTTACTACAAACAAATGATGAATCCACATATATCACACAGGAACAACTTGATGAAGTTCGAAAGAGGGGATCCAGGGAAGGCTGATTCATAGTGCTTAATCAACTGACTGAAGATCAAAGGAAAGACTTGATGAAGCGGGAGATTCAGACTTATGCAAGAAGGAATAAGATTCCTATCCTACCCCCACAAGGTTTAGATAAAAAAACTTCATCTCAGCCAACAAAGAAAACTTCATCCCAACGAAAGGAAATTGCTCCCCAATTAGCAAAGAGGGTGGCCCCACCACCTCCACCTCCAGTTCGATATTTTCTTCCAAAACCAATGTAGGCAAATGAAGAGATTCAATTGAATATATATGTCCTGGCCATGGTTGGAAAAATGAATATGACAGTGCTAGTGACAGAAATGTGTAAGATCCCTTCCATAAGAAGAGAAGTATTGAAGTTGTTGAAAGTGCCAAATGAGGAAGAAGATCCCCTTGTGATTTTAAACACCATGTACCATGGACGATAGAGGGATACCGACCCTCCCTTTTACATATCTCTTGGTGTGAATGGTCTCTGCTTGAACAATTGCATGCTAGACTGTGGGGCCTCAGAAAATGTGATGTCTTTGAAGGTCATGAAACAACTTGGTCTGAAAACAACTCGCCCATATGGAAATGTTTGTGGCATTGAGTCCAAGAAGGTGAACATTTATGGTCTCATAGAAGACATGGAAGTCTACTTGGAATATTTCCCTCACATTGGCCTTATCATGAACATAGTGGTGATCGATGTTTCAGACGCTTAGGGTATGCTCTTATCAAGGATTTGGCACCCTTGGTGGATTTCTCAGCATGGACCTCACTCATGCACACATTCCTATGGGAGATGGTACTTTCAAGATTCTCTATAACCGAGAGGTGTCTAGGAAACATGTATTGGAGCATAATGACCCTAATTATAGTAGCAAGGATGATTTGGATGAGGCCCCTGATACCATTGAGTATGATCCATGAGATCTACCTTTTATGCAGGAGGATTGCATAGACACACTACTTCCAAGGACCCAAGAATATAAGGAGAAGTTGGAAAATTTCAAGGGAAGGAACTAGGTTCCATTAAAATATTGAAGAAAGAATAAGATAAAGGGGACAAAGAACATCAGAAGGATATTAAAGATGCAATCAACATAAAGCCACCTTTGTACCCCTACATTGAGAATATTCCTTACATTAAATACAGTGAAGGAAGCCTTGTGCTCATGTGGGATAAAAGCAAGGGCAAGCCCAAATATGATAAGAAGAATAACAACTCTTGGCTTGGCCCTTACATCATCAAGAAGAAGTCCAAGAAAGAGAAGTACTAGTTGTCATCCATGGACGAGAGAAATATGCCATTGCTAGTAGATGTGTCTTTTCTTCGACCCTATATTCAAGGTACTTGACTTCTTCAAGGCCCAGGCCCCAGGTAAGTAGGTAGGTCATCTTGCCTTCTTGCCTTTTCATTTTGATTACTCATGATAGGTTAATTGCATTTCACTTCTCATTTTAATTTTTTTCTACTTGCATTATTTATTTACATTCTTCGCTTTCATCATATTATATAAAAAATACAAATTTTTCTTTCCTAGATTAGTTGTCAATTTTTAAGTTTTGATTTTGATTATATGAGAAAAGAGTGAGTGAACCACCCTAGATTTTATGTTTTGATGTTTCAGTGTAGGCACAAGTCTAACCAAGAGATGTTGAGGTTCTCGTGCACTCTACGACGAGTACATGTCCCCGAGTATGAGCCATATGTTATCCCCAATTTCTAGGGATAACTAAGGAGATGATGTCTCAAGGCCCTCATGTTGCAGACATGGAGTACCAAGAGACAGATGATTGACAACGTCCACGTGCATAGACAAAGACCCACTTCACCACCACACATGCTCGGTTTGTCATGATGGAATTCACCACATTAGCATGCTTCCAGAAGACAAGGGGTCTTTCTCCATGAGGTACAAGTCATGTATTGTGGTAAGTGTCACTTTAATACTTGAGGCATTTGAGTATGTTGCATTTAAAAGCTGGTTTTGATTATAGAACATTTGCTTGGAAATTATCCTCTTTTCTTTGTTTCACCTTGGTGGTTGACATTGTGCCCCAGTAAGTGCTCACTCTTGGGGATGGGTTTTCTACTCAGAGGTCCCCTTGACGAGTCATCGTGCCATTCCCGATAATAATTATCATTTTCACACTTCATTCATTTTGCCTCCTTGTCTTTTGGTATTTTTGGGTGTATTGACCCAAGAAAGGATTGTACCTCATTTCATGGGAAGAAGGGGATGAATGCCCAAAGGGAATGTGGTTGGAAAAATATAAAATCCAAAACTATAACCTTCCAGATGCTCGCCCGAAGAGGTCTTGAGAACGTTGAAACTTTTCTCCTAAAAAATCAAATACCTGCAAGAAACAAATTCATATTATATAGACGTCCCACTTCTTGAGGGATCTACACAAGTGCGTTACAACCTTTGATTTACCCCTATGGCGCTTTGTGTACCTCTCCCTTCAACTAACATTGTTGTACTTCCTCCCAAGTCTTATGTTACCCATTTGGAGTACTCACTTGTTTTGAACTTTGATTGATTAATGAAAAATAAATGGGCTTGGAAAAATGATGCATTGAAAACGAAGGTGCAACACACCCTCTACAAAGGCACCCATAAATGAGACAATACAAACCCTTGTATGTCATGAACCCCATGCCCAAAAGTATTACCCCCATCCATTTCATTTTCTCCACATGGTTTAGAGAGGGGTCCATCTAGGAAACACTCCTTGACTTAATGAATGACTCATCCAATACGTCACCTTGACAACCGTCCCATAACTAAACTTGGAAAATTGCATAAGGTCTTTGAGAACTTGTTTAATTTGATGAAGTAGTTTCAATGCACATGTTTAGGTGGATCTTGTATTAAATGTGATTTTAATTGCATTTGACTTGATACCCTTGGAGGGCGCACTCATCTGTCTTTGCAGGACCTTGTTTGATGGACGTTTTGAAGGAACACGCCCATCTTGGGCCTTCATTGGGGAAGGGATCCCACAATTTGGATGCCATGACCCATACTTTGGGGGAAAGACAGAGGTTGGATGTTTCCTTTGGAGGCAAGAGATAAGACCTTGGAGCTGACACCTAGCCCTATCTAGCCCAACAAATTGCCTTTGGAGGTCTTACACCACACTTCTTTGGCTTGACGTCTTGACTAGGGCTAGGATTTGTGGTTGTGATGATGAGTTGATGGACACTTGGCACCTTGAGATGAGGAACACCCCTTGCACCATGGAGAAGACCCTAGTGCATGAAGGGAAATCCTTTGGAGGCTCAATGACTTGCCAAAAGTACCAAGATGTCACCCCCTTAGGGCTTGATGTCACCTTTTAGGGTTTCTTTATGTGTAAAATCAAATTAAAGTTGTAAAGGGGAAAAATTAAGGGGGATGGCCCCCTTATTTCGTGGTTTACCCTAACTAAATGTAGACAAACACTCTTTAGAGTTTTTGTATAAATAAGGATCAAATTCATTTCATTTTATCATAGCTCTCTCATTAGAGAAGACTACTTGGATTAAATTTGTGCCCTACTTGGGCATTTTGGACTCTCTCTCTCTCTAGTGCAACATTTTTGGATGCTTGTTATGGTATATTGTGGAGCTAAAGTGTTGCACACCTCTTGGAGGCTTGTTCTATAGCATGTTGATGGAATAATTTTGGTAAACTAGGGTTTGGTCTTGCTATCTTGTGAAATTGGTAAGGAAATTTCTGCATTTTGTTGGTATTTTCTTCTTGTTTTTTGATACACTTGTCTAAAACCCTTGGACGAATATAAGGGCATACACCCTCCACCGGTCCATTTTTTTTGCAATTTGATAAGTCATTTTTACAAGGTTTCTAGGAGGAGTAAAAGGGATTACACCTTCCTCGACTTACCTTTGTTGGTTTTGAATGCTTTAGGGAGTAAGAGGGCTTACGCCCCTTAGAGATATTGCGGATACAACTCTCATAACCAAGACTCCATTTACCCATAGATTCAATGCACTAGTCTAAAAATTGCATTGGAGAAACAAAATAGTTGCATTGGATAACATGTTTTTTTGAGATATTTCAATTGTCTAAAGTGAAATCAAATTTACATGCTTTAGGCTTCCTTGAGCCACTAGGGCGTCTAGTTTATCCAAGTACATCTTATTTATGTTATAACTTTATGCTACAACCATTAGGGCTATATCAAAACACATTCAACCTCTTACTATAACTTGCTTTTCAAACACTGAAATTACTTGTAAATGTTTACTCTTATTCTACTACTTATTGTTTATCTTTTTGTCAGTTTACTTGTCAATTTTCGTGGTTGGTGTTGGAACACAATTCTAAACTTTTGAGTTTTATATTCCTCATCTCATGAAAATATATCTTTCCCAAAGAAAGGGTAACTTAGAAAATAACTTTTGAATTTTAAACCAAATTCATTTCTCGTTAATTAGTAATAAGGCGAGCATGAAATCCGTCGTTAATGAGTTTTCCCTTTTTGATCGAATGACCCTAATACCTTCGGAGTTTTGGAACCGCTTGAATTTTAAAGAGTCAAAACACTAAAGGTCGCTGCAGAGCTTCGTGCTTCTGGTATTGCAATAAGTCTTAACAATAAAAACCCCGAAGCTTCGAAACCCGAAGGACTTTGCTCACAAAGTTTCATAAGCCTTTTAAAAGAAACAAGTCGTAGGACACGTGCATCTTTTGAGCCTTCCCTAAGTTGACATGTGGCACCCATTTCTGAAACCTTTGCTTGAAGATTCATACGATTCCAAGTAACACGTGGCAACCCCCTTTTCTTGACACATAATCTAGAATAACGTCATCTAACATGTCACTACGGAAGATGATCCTTCAGAAATTTAACAAAGAATGAATTCACAAATCAACGAAGTATCAAAATGTTGAGGTGTTAAACCTTAATTAATTAAGTTAATCATGGTCAAAAGATAATTAATGACTTCACAGTTCGCAGTTTAGATGTTTATCCTGTATCGTATCCTAAAATCTCTGAAGTTTGAATTTCCGAAATACTTTAAATTGAATATGATTAATTAAAACTTAAGATTGATTACCGAATAATTAATCACTTCGCAATTTCGGGTTTCGAGAATTTCCTCTCGAGCTACATTTAAAGTTCCCGAAGTCTGAACTCTCGAAACAATCGAAATTGACACACCTGTTTAAACATGATTAATTAAGAGTTTAAAAACGATTATTCAGGGATTAACATTCGCAGATCCGAGATTCAGGAAATTCTCACTCTGTCTCATCTAAAACTTCCGAACGAGAACTGCCAAATATTAATGGCATTTATGACTAATTAATGGTAATGATTCAAATGCGGATTGTGGATCGCCAAGTAGAATTTTCCATTAAAGTTAATAATTTTTTTGTTAGTGAAGCTATACGAAAACCAATGTATCTGATTTGAATAAAAGCACTTGGATTTCAAATTAATTTTCACCTTCCGCAATTAGCAAGCTTTTATTGGTTTGAAAAGCTCACAGATTTTCTCTGCAACAGGTAACCTCACTCAATTGTGTAGAGATCATGGTGTTGATTTTTTAATGTGTTAGGTTAATCATGAAGTTTATTCCATTTTATCATTTAACCATAACCAAAATGTTGCAGCAACCAAGATCACAAGAAGAAGCACCATGCACAAGAACAAAAAATGTATCCTGGGAAACCCTTCTCAACAAGGGAAGAAAACCCAACCTTGTTATATTCTTCAAGAGAAATACCTTCACCACTAAGAAAGAGCTTAGCACATAAGAGGGTGCTTAAAACCCTATAACTCTAGCACCCAAGAGAGGTACACACCTTTTTCCAAAGAAGTGTACTTGCTGAAATTTCCAAACTCACAAGAAAGATATGATTCCACAATGGGGAATATTCCCTTACTTATATTAGACTTGTCCTATCAACGGAAGTGTCTATTGGCTCAACAGGGCCGACCTATCTAAGTCAAATATAATAATAATAATAATAATTATAATTAATATTATCCAGATTAATTATCTTTTACCTCTATTATTAATCACATTAAGGTAGGGCCGACCTGTACCTTTTACATAACAATTAGGGTTACAGGAAGGTATGAATCTTGAACAATATATAGCAAAGGATCTGATACACCCACTAGTGCTCATCCACTAGGGGCACATCCATAGGGATGTCATATCTCTGGTTCATTGCATTACACAGAAGAACCAGATCTTCACACATTCACCTGTGCTCGTCCATAGGCACATTCACTCTACATATATTCTTTCTCACTGCCACACACAGGAGAATCATCTGGAGTCTTCTCTTCAACTCTGCTGCTCAGAGGAGGCTAATACATCATCTTCATTTCTGTTCACATGACGATGCACCCAACACTTTGGGATTTCACACGTTCACCTTGTGCTCAACCACAGACACGTCTAGCTCAACAGATCGCCTTTCCCACTGGATAATCATCTGGAGTTCTTCTCAACTCTTTGAATGGAGGAGGCCATCTCTATATTCCTAGCTCTGTCTCAGGCATGAACCACATACCCTTCTTAGGGGCTTTCTCTCAGGTTTGTAAGCTGAGAGAAAGACTCACATAGCTGCAATGATCCACACCTCACAGGTTTGTAAGTTGGAGAATGTCTCACATAGCTGCAATCATCAACACTCCTTCTCAGCTAGGGAGGCATTCTTCATCATGCCGAGTCTCACACAAATGTTTTCTGAATTTTGTTTTTGTTTAGAGTCATCAATACTCCCTCTCAATTAGGAAGGCATTTTTTACCAAGTCAGTCTGGTGCAAATATCTGTAATCTTCTCATATGTAGGAAGGTACTGCATGTGTACAATTTTCCTCTGCATCATATCTCTGATACAAGGATACTTCATCTCATCGTGTTTCGATCCAATAGGAAACACTGGGTTCTCAAGGAGCTTTACACACGGCTCTTGGTTATCATCATAGGATCCATCTCATGGTCAAGTAAATCTATTAGAATCTTATGAAGCCACATTGCTTCACACACTCACTGCAATATACTCTGTCTCTGTGGTACTCAAGGCCACAGAGCTTTGTTTCCTACTGCATTAGGAAACCATGACAAACTTCATGGTAAGACAACAATTGGATGTGCTTTTCCGGTCCACTGTACTCTCTACTCAATTTGTATCGACATATCTCGCAAACTCAAGTTTACACTGGAGGCATATCTTAGGCCATAACCAACTATGCCTCATATATATCTCAATACATGCTTTACTACTATCCAGTGAGTTTGTCTTGACTAAGAACATTCACTACATAACATGAATCAGGCCTGGTGTTAACCAAATAAATCAATGATCCAATCAGCTGTGGATCAATCTTGTCCGAATCACTGTCATTTATTTTCTTCTTTAAATCCATCATGGTGGATTTGCATTCTGTCATATTGAACTTTAATATTCCCGCTGTATATTTTCTTTGATTTAGGAAAATCTCATTGGTCCTTTGTCATACTTTTTGTCCCAAGAAGTGGTGCACCATACTAATATCCTTCTTCTCGAAATCAAAAGTCAAAGCTTATTTGTATCCAACAACAAGGCTTTCCAAATAAGTCATAAAAAATCAGGCTCTCGTCACCAACAATGTAATAATATAGGTTTGGATCAACAACACTCTTGCTAAAACTCATTATAATTTCAAACTTATGGATGGTAGTGTGGATGTAAGTGTGTCAAGATTACTGGATCAAGTGTCTCATCATAGAAAACTCCCTTTGTTTGTGAGAAACCTCTAGCTATAGATCTTGCTTTGTATTTCTCAACACTTCTATCAGCTGCATGCTTGATCTTATAGATACACTTGGAAGTCATTATAGACTTCTCTTCTGGTCTCTGAAAAATATCTTATACATCATTCTTTTAAGACATACTGGTATTCTTATATTATGGCATCTTGCCATACCCGTTCTCCTGTTACTTCTCTAAGACAAGGTGACTCAACATCAATGAAGTGGCTTATGACTGAAGGATAGCTTGAGAATCTCTTTTGCTTTCTCAGGATGTGCCTTGAGAGGCTTGTATGTTTATCTGCCTCTTTGCAAAGTGATTCTAGGTAGGCTTTTTATGCCCTACTGTAGTATCTTTGAATATATCAACTGGAACAACTAGATCAATTGGAATACCTCTGAACTGTTGAAGGGGGAGAAATAATTTGTTTTACTGTCAATCTCCATTTGAGATTCTCTGGATCTTTGAAGGGCTCTCTCTTCTTCAAGGACAACGTTTCTGGTTGTTCTTGTATAATAAACAAATTAAATATGGTTTGGAATCCCGTACCAGGGATAATGTTCCAAGTCTTTGAGAGCTTCTGTACTAGGAATAATATCCTTCATTTATTTGAAAAATGCAATCAACTATAAAATTAGAGATCAAATGATTTACCTAGTTTTGTAGTCATGTCCTTTTAGAGGAAGTAATTCTCCTCTCTCTTCTCTTCACTCTTACAACAGAGCAACAACAATCCACTGAGATTGCTACTCCCATTATATCGCTTACTCCTCTGTAATCTAGTTTTGGAAATCCTAGTTTCGAAATTGTTTTGGTATGCGATCTTACCCCCATCTCATCCGAAGAGATGCCTCCTTCAGATTTCTTCTTTAGTAGGAAAAGGAAGGCCATCGTGAAAAAGGAATCACACCAAAAGGATGGAGTGATAACCAAAAGGCAGAGAATGATATATGATGGGAATGATAGGGATGATACCGAATTCACAAAAGAAGTTGCAGGTTCGTTAGGTGCTTTTGCCACAAATAATCAATGGTCCGTGGACAATTTGGCTGAACAACTGCGACAAAAGTGTCTATTGGTAGAACAATTACAAAAACATATATACATCGCTGAAAATACTATCTGGGACAGAATGAGTCAAGATTTCGAGAAAATTAGAGCTAATGATGGACAACAAATTCAACAGCTCTAGGCCAATCTTGATGAGCTCCATCATAGTTCACAAATCAACTAGGGTCTAATCACTCAACATGATGAATTTATAAGACAACTACAAGCTATATTGAAGGTGACCGAAGGTGCCTCGATAGATATTCCAGACTTCCAAATTCAAGCGTTGGAAATAAACGAAAAACTGGAAATGGCCCGATAGGATCTTTTTATGAAGGTTGATGCCATCAAGAAGTGCTACCAGGAAGTATACCTTGCTCTGAAGGATATCTATATTAAGGAAAGAGAATCTTTCTCAACCCAAGATAAGTTTCAAGAAGCCATCATATTGGCACAAAAAGTATAATGTCCCTGATTTTCCTTGGATTTCCCCTTCTGAACAAATAAGAGGTGATATGGCCCTGAAGGTGTGGGAAACAAATTTGGCAAAGAGAAAGAGATTATCTAGGGAGGTAAAGGACGCTTTCCAAGAAGTGTTATCATCATTATACAAGAGACCAATTGATTTTGAGGGAAGAAGTATCGCAAAGGCTCTAGGGAAAATCGCTATTGAAATGAACCAACAAAAATCCAGAAAGAGAAAAGAGGAAACTCTGGCAGCCATTCAGGAAATGAGCCATATTGATCTTCTTAAAATAAATAAATGGCTAGTGAACCCAAGTTCACAGTTCCAGGCCTTAGCTCAAGAAGTGAAAAGAATCCACGAAAGGCTACCTCAAGTAGAAAAAAAATTATACACTTTCGAGGTGAATGAAACTATTGAGCCATCAAGGTTGGTGGTGTAATTTTTAGATAGATGCAACCAATGACTTGAGCATGGAAAAACAAGCACAATTGAGAGCAGGTAAGAAAATGTCATTGCATTACTGAACATAGCTGGAGGGACAGATGGAAATGAAACTACAATGACTAGGACATTATGTCGAATCATTAAGAAGACCAGACGACAGATGTGTCCAGCGTAAAGGAATGAGGAAAATAAGCGTTTCTACCAGTAGACAAAGAGATAGAGGGGAATACCTTCGAATCTCATTGGATTCTACACACTGTTGTCTTATTTCAAATATTTGCTATTTTTATTATAAGAAGTCCAACCGTTTGGAGTTGTGACAGTTTTGTATAAATATATAGATTCAAGATCTATTAGGGGCTGCTTCTTGCCAGATGTAATAGAGAAACCTATCATTTTTTGAGTATTAATACAAGTGCAGACAAAGATTCCAAATTTTGTTCAGTTTGGGTTATGTGTTTCTTCTGTATTTCCATATCTCTAAATTTTCTTATGTAATTCCTTGATGAGTGATTGATTGCAATTTAGTATCACGACTACTGTAATCAAATTATATCAACAATTTGTTAAGTAAACAATTTTTCCTCTGTGTTTACTGTAATTAATACAAGACTTGCAAGCTATTTTAATTATTGCATCTCATATCTCGTTCAAGGGTGCACTTTTTACTCCCTTCTACTGCAAACAAGGTGAGACTCATATGCCATTGATTCCTAACTTTGTTTAACAGTTTTGTAAGTTTCTCCCATACCATTTGATATTATAATTGTGATTCAGATAATGAAATACGACCTATGTACTGTCCTATTATTAATTTCATTTAAGGATCATTTCTTATATAACTAAAAGTGGAAAAAACACTCTTTTAAAACATTCTCTTTAAACATTTTTGATGCCTAACATTACTCTTTGAGCCTTAAGTTTAATCTCAGGAACAACATCCTTTTGGTACTGCTATCGGGGCCGGAGAAACAAAGTTATGTTTCCCTGGGAAAACAACAAGGTAAATTTCTATCTTTGATGGTGAACAAAGATTGAATACATAAGTAAGGCTTATTTTTATTTTTCACTTGGCAACTCCACCATAGATAAAACTGGCATTCAGTTGAAAGAATACCAGAAAAAATCCAGACAATAAGTAGACCACACCAGTGTCAGATCCCAAAAATATGTTAAAACCAAAGGGATACTGCAAATCCACTGCTGCGTCAGTAGGTAAAGTATATCAACCTAAATTTATGCAAGTTAATGCTAAGGTTCAGATTGAAGAACTAGCCCTTGAAGAGAGTTTTAAACAAGTACCCTTTACGGAGGCATCAACTAGTAAACCCGAGACTAAGCCAAAAAATCTGGAGGTGATTGTTCCCGAGATAAAAGTTGAGATTGACTTGAATGATACTCCTACCAGTCAGAATAAAAGATCCCATTCGATACCTGTTTTCATTAATACCCTGCCGATTCTATCCTTGCCTGAAGTAAAGGTTTCAGTCTCCCAAAGCTCTGAAGAATATATTTTATACCCTAATTCATCCCCTATCGGTTCTCTTGTATATACATCTTGTAAGTCTGAGGAAATCAGTCCACATTTCCCGTTTCCTCCTCTTTTAGATTTTCCATCTCCTAACGACCTTTTTTTGGAGCCTCCTTCACCACATCCCGAAGTATTCGAAAGGTCACTACTTTAGTCCCTTGAAGTTTTTGAAAATCTCCTTTTTGATTCTCGAAGTCCATCTCCTAGACTTCCAATGACTGCTGTTGGAGGAGGTAGCACCGAAGGTGGTGCGCCAAAGGTGGAGGAGCAGGTGGACAAGGTCAAGGACAAGCTCTGCCTCCCATAATATTTTCTAAGGTAGCTGCCAGATACACTCCCTTGGTCCTCCCTGCCGTCCTTCATGTTGCCTGAGCGTCGAAGGTGGTGGCGTCGAAGGTGGAGGAGCAAGTGGACAAGGTCAAGGACAATCTCCGCCTCCCATAATATTTTCCAAGGTAGCTTCCAGATACACTCCCTTGGTCCTCCCTGCCGTCCTTCATGTTGCCTGAAAATTATATGAAAAACCTACCAAAATTCATGGGAGAAGGAGATTTAACCGCAACCTTTTTTGACCAGTTTGCTGATATCCTGGGCATTGAACACAAATATGTCTACTCAAGGCTGTTAGTACAAACCTTCGAAGGATAAGTGAGAACATGGTTCCGAAGAATCCTGATAGGTTCCATACGGTCATATGATGATCTAGAAAATGCCTTCCTAAGACAATGGGGAGAGTGTTAAGGTTTAAGCTATTATTAGGTTTCTTTTCAATTGACTAGATAACGATAACATATATAGGATCACTAAGAAATACACAATCCCAAGAGAAACATCATTTATCCTAGGAAATTCTCATGGGGAGAAAACCTAACAAAAACTTCCTTAATATAGATAGCCAATACAATGCGAAGAGATAACTCAAAAAAATACAAAAAATTCTCTCCCAAGAATGCGCCTCTCTCTCTCTTCCTTCTTCTCCAACTGCAGCTCCGAACTTGTGCTCTGATGAACAAGTGAGTGAGTGAACAAATGAGGCACTGGCCTCTCTTATTTATACAATCTGGCAGGCACTGAACTAGGGTGTCTTTTCACTGGCAGGGTCGATTTCTCATTCTGGGTGGTTATAACCACTTTAATATATTTTGGGGCTGACTTTTCATTTAGCCCATTACAATTAGGGCTTGACCAATCCACAAAAGGGGATTTGGTCATTTACAATACTTGACATGATCAATCCGCAAAAGGGGATTGATCTAATGAATAATGCATCAATAGTAAATAGAATACTCTTTGCAGTTACAATATTTCAACACTCCCCCTTAACAAGAAGGGTATTCTACAACAACATCAGGCGAGAGAGAGAGAGAGAAACAACATCAACAACATCTTGGAACAATAACTGACATATTTGTAAATCATCATAATTTTTTCTTATCATCATCGTTCACAGCATGGAGCTGGAGTAGCATCATCATCTTCATCAACATGAGGCTGAAGTAACATCATCATCTTCTTTAGCATGAGGCTAAAGGAATATCATCAACATCATCTTCAACAAGACGCTGAAATAACATCATCATCATCATCTTCAGCAAGAAGATGAAGTGGCAATGTCAACATCATCTTCAACAAGAAGCTAAAGTGGCATCATCAACATCATCTTCAGTAAGACGGTGAAGTGGCATCATAACATCATCTTTAGCAAGGATCTGAAGTGGCATCATCAGCATCTGCGTCAACATGGATTAATATAACACCGATACATATCATCATCAATAACAACACAAGGCTGATACAACATCAACAAAAACAATATCACAGCACAAAAGATGGAGCATCATCAACAACAACAACATCACAACACGAAGGCTAGAGCATCATCAACATCAACACTGGGCTGAGAGTCTTCAACACGAGGCTGGCATCACAACACGAAGCTGGCTACACAATATCATCAACACAAAGCTGACATCACAACACGAGGCTGACACATTATCACAACATGAGGCTGGCACTTCATCACAACAATTAAGCTGGCATCACAACACTAGGATGGTACACCATCACAACAATTAAGTTGGCACATCATCACAACAATTAAGCTGGCATCACAACACTAGGATGGTACATCATCACAACACTTACACTGACACATCATCACAACAATTAAGTTGACACATCATCATTTTGTGGTACTCCGACAATCCCTAAAGAGTTGCCCATGAATTATGTTAGGGTCCTAACCCGCACATAGGTAGATCAATATATTCGGATGTAATAAAGGTCAATATTAATAAGGCCTTTCAATAAAATAGAATAAGGCGGATGTAAGGAGACCTAATAGAAGCTTCCGCTTCTAGAAGGATCTTCCTCTAGATGCTTCTCTTGATAGACATATTTAGTATAAATAAGGGTCGAGGGTATGAAAACCCTAGCTTGGAGATTATTGTAACAGAGCACTTCTTGACTAGAGGTTTCCCCCTCGAAGAGGCCCATGAACATTGCTTTCTGAATCAAAGTCCTATTTCTGTTGTTGTTCTTATATCATTTCTATGTTATTGTGGAGATTATGCTGGTTATATTACTATTATTCTGCCATTTCTAGCATTTTATTTCTGTTCTGCATACTTTTTATATTTGGTATATTATAAGTGGTATCAGAGCACTTTCCTTGGCAGGAATTGTGGAATTTTTTTTTTAGGGTAGAGACGTATTCCGATGTCTTTAGGCCACAAAGATCTGTCATTACGCGCATAAACCCGCGGTTGAGGGATTCATACACGCAGGAAATACAAGTGGTTCTTAAGCGCACATCTGTTGGCCACCCTTGTAACCCCTATTGATACCCCTTCCAGTGGTAGTGCATCATACAACACCTGTGTACGGATCAACCTCGATTTCCTGAATCCCTCTTTAGATAAACCGATCGGCCGCCTGACTGCTATAGTGCCACCGAGAACAACACTCGAGAATATACTCTCTAGTACCTGGGTAGTCGGGTAGTACAACTAAGGGTACGATCTATCCTCCTTAGTTAGTGCCCTGAGATATTGGGCCGAGTACTACTGTTGGACCCCGCACATATATCAGAGAGCTATAGCACAGGGCAAACCCTTGTCTGTAGAACCCTTGAATACTTAACCTTTGGGGGACATAAACATAAACAAATTAAAACAGACAAGATCTATTGCCGCGCAACTGTGTTCAGGTTGCCAAGTAAATACACATTTCTTTCTGGTTAAACATTTGGGGATTTCATCGCTTCAGTATTCTTCAGACCGGAGTATAACTCCGCAGGTGTAAAAAAAAGTCTGGAATTTTTTTCACCATTATTTGAGACCTATTCAATTGCATTCATCTCTTCTCCCTTATCACATTCATCCATATCATTTTTCAGAAAAAATTTTGACCCCGCCCACCCCTTTTCAGTTCATCCATCCTCATGGCCCATACCCGTAGCCAAGACCTAGAAGCTCGCTTCAACACCTTGCAATCTGGTTTCCTCGAGACCCAAAAAGAAGTGAAACAACTCAGTGCTATTGTTGCCTCCATCAATTCATCCATCAATACAACCATAAATACAACCATGCAGTCCTCAATGGAGGAAGTCAAAGAAGAACTGACCACCCAGCTTGAATCTGTCTTTGCATCACTCTGCACCAAACTGAAGATCCCTACAGATGACCCTTTCTATGATGCACCTCCAAAGACTGAAGGTGAACATTCCTCCCATTCCCATACCTTTCATCCCCATCACTTTCAACGTGACCTACGCCTTCCGTAGGTGGATGTGACCAAATTTGATGGCTCAGACCCCACTGGTTGGGTCACCCAAATGGAACATTATTTCTCTTTATATGACATTACAGATGACTTGGCCAAACTCCGGTATGGTGTTCTCCATCTAGATAAAGAACGTTGGCAATGGTGGCAATGGAGAAAAACTTTCCGTCAAGGGTATATTGCTTGGACCCAATTTGTGACTGAGCTTTATGAATGCTTTGACACTGACACCAACCATTTGGGTTGTTTGACAAAGTTGAAACAATCAGGAACAGTAGAAGACTTCATATCTTCCTTTGAGCGCCTGGCTTTTAGAACAGAGGGCATGACTGATGCTTTCTTTCGAGAGTGTTTTATCAGTGGCCTCAAGGAGGAGATTCGGGCCCATGTCCTCATGGCTCGACCTTCGAGTTGGGTGGAGGCTACTAAAAAAGATAAAGAAGCACAACAGGTTGTATCCTCTCAAAACTGTAAACCCTCCTTTATCCCTCGCCCTAAACCCGTAAATCCCACTACTCCCTCTGCCCCATTAAAGATCCAAAAATTGACCAAGGTTGAAATGGCTGAATGCCAACTCAAAGGCCTTTGTTATAATTGTGATGACAAATATTTCCCGGGCCACAAGTGTAAGGAACAAAATATTTTTATGGCCATCTTTGAGGATATTTCGGAAGAGGATGTTGAAACTGCCCTTGTACCTGAGTCACCTAAAATCACTGACATAACTCCTCCCTTAGACCCTCTCGAAGTGGAACCGATCATTTCCCTTAATTCTTTCATTGGATTCTCCGCCCCCCAAACCCTCAAGTTAATCGGTTACATCAAGCATCAGAATGTCATCATTTTGGTTGATAGTGGAAGCACCCATAATTTTATTCATCACCGCATTGCCCAAGAAACTCATTGCTACATCCATGCTGTCAACAATTTCCAAATCATGATTGCCATTGGTGGTTCCATGAAATGTGGAGGGCGCTGTGAAAATGTGCGTCTCCAAATCGGTGACTACCACCTAAAATCCCATATGTTTGCTATTGACATGGGCGATTGTGACATTGTGTTGGGTGCAGACTGGCTAAGGACTTTGGGTCCCATTCTCATGGATTTTAAGGCATTAACCATGCAATTCGACCAGGAAGGCCACCAATACAAATTCCAAGGCATCATGGCTGGTTCACCCGAGGTCATTAGTTCCCATCGCATGGAAAAGCTGCTAAAAAAAGGTCATTCTGGTGTCATTGCCTAACTCCATGCCATACAAGCAACAGAGAAACCCCCGGTGCCAAAAGACCTCCAAGCCCTCCTTTCTAAACAAAAAATGGTATTTTCCACTCCCCAAGGACTCCCTCCTTCCCGCGGTGTTCATGATCATTCCATTCCCCTTGTACCTGGAAGCCTTCCTCCCAATATCCGTCCGTATCGCCACCCCTTTTCACAAAAAAATGAAATTGAGAAAATAGTCGAGGAACTCCTTAATGTAGGCGTTATCCATCCTAGTACGAGCCCTTACTCTTCTCCTATAGTCATGGTCATGAAGAAAGAAGGTTCTTGGCGAATGTGTCCTGACTTCCGTGCCCTCAACAAACTGACCATTAAAGACAAATTTCCCATTCCTATCATTGATGACCTCCTGGATGAATTGAGTGGCACCCAATTCTTTACTAAACTTGATCTTCGCTCGGGCTATCACCAGATACGTATGAAGGAGACAAACATTCCCAAGACGACCTTTCAAACTCATGAGGGCCACTATGAGTTTTTGGTCATGCCCTTTGTCTTGTGTAATGCCCCCTCCACCTTCCAAAGCCTCCCTAGGATATAAATTACAAATTATAAGATTCCCTAGGATATAAAATCCTAACGGAGCTACCACGTGATACTCTGACAGACCATCCTTACCAGACCTTTGGGATCTGACCAGGAATCATAAGATTCCCTAGGATTATAAGAATCCTAACGGAGCTACCACTACTGATCATGATACCATAATATCATCAACACTACTCCCCTTTTCAAGGGAGGTCCTTTCGGACTATACCAAGCTTGTCTCGAAAGTGCTCAACTTTACATGAGATAGAGGCTTGGTCAACACATCAACAACCTGTTCATTTGTGCTAACATACTGGAGCTTTATGGCTCCTCTCTGCACCATATCACGGATGTAATTTTATCAGATCTCTATGTGCTTCGACTCATTATGGAACACATCATCTCCATACAACTCTAGTTACCACATAGGATCACAGTGGCTTCCATCTCCAAATCAAATAGATCTATCAACAACATCCAAATCCACATGACTTCACAACTGGAGGAACATGCAACAATGTATTCCGTTTCTGTTGTGTTTAGAGCAATGCTGAATTTCTCCCTACTCTGCCATGAGATCATGGCTGACCTCAGATTGAAACAACATCCTGAAGTGCTCTTTCTATCAAAAACACTTCCAGTTCAATCTGAATTGGTGTAACCACTCAGTTTGAAGTCATGATATCTAGTATAATAGAGACCAAAATCCAACGTACCCTTAAGGTATCTCATCATATGTTTTGCAACAACAATGTGAACACGTCTAGGTTCTATCGGATACCAACTCAAGGAAAAACATATATCTACCCTGGTATTCGTCAGATACATCAATGAACCAATAATCTGTCTGTACAGAGTAGCATCAACCAATTATGACAAGGTATCTACTAGGAGTTTCAACTTCGTTTCCATGGGTGTGTACATGGATTTGTATTTCAACATGTCAACCCTTTTCATTTTAACTGCATACTTCCCTTTGTTAAGGAAGATCTTCTCTGTGCTTTGCCAAACTTCAAGAACTAAGAGATAATGCATTTAGGTCTTCCCTCAAACTCTGTGGCGAGATTCTTCTGCAATTCATGATGAGATTTTCTTCATCTTTTCAAGGATACATCATCTACATATAGTAGTAACATCACTGGCTCATCATTCATAACCTTGAGATAAAGGTTAGAATCAACTTTACTCTTGGTAAATCCCAAGCTCTTCAGGAAACTGTAAATTCTGCTGTATCAAACTCTAGGAGATTGCTTCAACACGTACAAAGCTTCCTTCAATTGGAAAACACGAGTCTTTCTATATTCAATCCTCAAATCAAATTTTCTCATTACATTGTACCAATTTGGTACACTTGCTCAGCTGCAACTCAATTTTCACAATCATGTGCTAGTTCTATGTGCTCTCTACAAAGCACTATTTGTCTCACTGATTGAGAGTAGGTCCTCTCCTTTTTCTGCAACTGTTCCTTCTGGAACTGAGAATTTGCACCTGCACCTGCTTTAAAGATGAGAATGGTTGATCCATTCTCACTGTGACTACTGAAATCTGGGAGTAACTCCTCTACTCCATCATGGAAACAATTTCATCTGAAACTGAGAGTGGCTCAATAAATGATACTAAAGATAACTCTTCTTCTTTCATGGAAGTAACACTATCTTTTATCATAGTCATGTCTGCATGACCCAACTGATGTACTTCACCAACTGCCACTCAATTTTAAATATGGGGATTGCTCCCCCTGCATCTCATACTATATATGAGTCATGGTTGTTCTGGTTGTCTTCACAAGTACTGGAATTATTTCTTCAATAAGTGTCTCATCATAGTCTTCTCCCTTTTGCTGGGAGAATCCTCTGGACACACATCAAACTTTGTACATATACAACAAGTTTGATCTGTATAGATCAATGTTGGAAGTCAATACTGACTTCTCTTCTAGTCTCACGGAAGAATCCATATCCTAGTCTTTCTGACTGGCTTTCTTCTTTGTCACTGAGACAATCGAATCTTCCAGGAGATTTCATATCTCCTAGGAGTCTCTGAAGTTACGATCTAGTCTTCTCACGACATTTGTCTTCCAGTCCTGAAATTTGTCTCTTCATCTAATCCTTTTTGAGATCATGCTTTCTCTTGATTTCTTCTGAGTCAACAAGGACTTCATCATCTCTTACGGGGTATACTTGGTGTTGAATACCAAGTCTAAGTATGAAAGACCGAGTCAGGCTTCAAACGAGTTCTGCTTCCTGTCAAGGTGACTTCATTAACCTTTGAAAAATTATGCTGTGAGTTCTTGTTCTAATGTTCGGTCATATTTGGGGCCTAATTCTCCTTTCAATCAATCTTCATATGAGATACTTTGAATCTCAAAAGATAACTTCTCCTTCATCTTCTTTGGTACATGAGTGTATATGGTCATGTACATAGTCTGCTTCATGTCTCATCTAATATGTTGCCTTCTGCAGCCTTCACTATAACTTCCTCAGGGTTATCACCTGTGACCTAAAACAAGGTCAACAAAACAATAAGCAAGAATAATATCCTTTTGATAATAGTAGATAAAACAATAGCATGAATAATCATCACAATATCTCCTTTAGAGCTATCACTTGTGGCCTGTCTGAAGCAAAGATCAAAAGTAAGAAATACAATACGAAATGAGGTCAACACTCTTATAGTGTTGTGATTGAACATTCCTCCATGGCAACCTAAAACTAAGACAAGAGGTTTCTCCTAGAGGAGATGTTAGTTGTATCAGGAAAATAATTATATTAAGCATTTATCTCAATATGATCACATGCTACCAAGTATAATACTTTTCAAGGACTTCTATCTCAACTATAGTGTTTACTTGTAAAGGGATAGTCATCAACTTGTCATGTGCAACTTTGAATATTTTCAACTTAATTAATCAAACCTGGAACCTGGAGCCTTGTCCTCAAGAATGAGTGTGATGCTTTTATTCCAAGTCTCCTTCACTCAAGATGATGAGTGCTTTCTTCAACCTATCTTCTTGTACTAAGGAAATACACTATCTTGACAGAAGGTTGGGTTATATAATAAACTCTATGATCTCAACTTTAATCCATCTAATACCTTGACTTTACTTTTGAACAAAGGTTAGTATGATGGTCACAACTTCAACATGCAACCTAGATCAAAATGATGTCATAACAAATAGATGCATATCAAAGTAATCAAACCAGGGTTTCATTATTCCTTTGAATGTGTTGGATATTGAGATCCTTCTGTATCTATGGCAAGAGATCCCTTCTCCTGCAAATACCCTTTAAAGATTAACCATTTAAACATGTGTGAGTACATACCTCTGATGGAATTTGCAGGTAGTGGCACCATTTGGTAGCAATGGTAATGATCATCAACTCTTGAAAACTCAAGGGTGACTGCAACTGGTACTACGACTGATACTTCAACTAGTACTGCAACTGCATTTGATACTGCAATTGGTTCTGAGACTGCAACTGCAACTGCAACTTAGGGTTTTATGAGGAAACCCTAATTTTTCAAACTTCAAATTTTGAAATTCTGATCTAGGGGATAGATGCGCTGAGCTGAGGCGAGTAGGCTGGTACATTCAGATTTTTGAAAATCCAAAATTTCCCCCCTCAAACTTGATCAGCGGATTTCTAGACTGGTGCTTTTGGTTTTCTGGTACTTTTAATACTCTGGTACTTTTGGTTTTCTGGTACTTCTAGTACTTTGTGAAAACTAGGGTTTCACTTTCCGGGAGATCTACCCACTGAAAAGGTGCACTGAAGGTGCCAAAGAATTCCTTGGGTTAGGGCACACTTTTCTAGATGGTTTTGAGGCTGAAAATCTTCTTCAATAAAAATCCCTAATTTTCATGTACGACAATAGTGACGTTTTTCTTCTTCTTGTGAAAGATGCTCTCTTCAGCTTAGCTTTGATACCATGTTAAGGTTTAATCTATTATTAGGTTTCTTTTCAATTGACTAGATAACCATAGCATATATAGGATCACTTAGAAATACGCAATCACAAGAGACACATCATTTATCCTAGGAAACCCTCATGGGGGAGAAAACCCAACAAAAACTTCCTTAATATAGATAGCCAATACAATTCCAAGAGATAACTCAAACAAATACAGAAAGTCCTCTCCCAAGATTGTGCCTCTCTCTCTCTTCCTTCTTCTCCAACTACAACTCCGAACTTGTGCTCTGATGAACAAGTGAGTGAGTGAACAAATGAGGCGCTAACCTCTCTTATTTATACAATCTGGTAGGCGCTGAACTTGGGTGTCTTTTCACTGGTAAGGACGACTTCTCATTCTGGGTGGTTATAACTACTTTAATATATTCTGGGGCCGACTTTTCATTTATCCCATTACAATTAGGGTTTGACCAATCTGCAAAAGGGGATTTGGTCATTTACAATACCCGACATGATCAATCCACAAAAGGGGATTGATCTAATGAATAATACATCAATAGTAAATATAATACTCTTTGCAGTTACAATATTTCAATAGAGAGAAGAAGGACCATCTCTATTATTTGATCGAATTCGGGGCTTTAAGAAAACAAAATTCTGAATTAGTCCTCGAATTTACTCAGAGATTCAACAAAACGTACAACAAAATCCCAGCCGAAGTCAAACCCTCTCAACCTGCTGCAAAAGTAACTTTTGTAGTGGTTTTTGAACCTGACTTTTCTCTCCTCTTAAGAGAAAGAAGATCGGCCACTTTGTCAGGAATGCATGACGATGCCATAGAAATTGAATCCAATATGATGACATCTGAGAAATTAAAAAATAAGGTTGAAACAAGAACCAAAGAACCTAGACGTTTCAAAGAACAAGCTGGACCCTTTGGATCCGACAAGGATGCAAAAGAAAATATGGATGAGATGTTCAAAATAATCAAAGATTTATCAAACAAAATATCCAGAATGGAGCTAGATCAATCCAAATATGATACTTACGTTAGAAATCATTTTAAGAGAAACCCTAACCCTCAGATGCAACATAGACAAATAAAAAATGAAGATCAAAAGATCCAAGCCCCTTTCAAAATTGAAAATTTTATGTAGAGTGATGATATGCAAAATTATGAGGAGTTAGAAGAAGATCTGAGCAACCTTAGTGACAATGATCTTGAGCCACATTTAACTAGACATGATTATGAGAAGTATTTAGATCTAGAGTCCCTGTTTAATAATGATGAAAGTATTAATAATCTGGGAGACTCTGCCTATAAAGGACTCGCTGACTCAATAATGGCCAAACTCCAACAAAAGTATAATTTAAGGGCCAGAGTGAAAAATTCTACGAATGATCCATCGAAAAAGATTTTGTCACGAAGTAAAACGAATGAGGCAGCAGTTACTAAAACGCCAACTAAAACACAAGATTCCCAGACAAAACCAGTTGAAACAAGAGCAACAAAAACTAAAAAACCAGAAAATACAGAAGTATAAGTTTCAACCAAAAGAATCGAAAAAACAATCGGAAGTTTCAGTTTAGAAAACAAACTTAATAAAATTAAAATCCCCATGCCTCTAGTTGAGCTTGCGAAAAATCCGATTTATAGAAAGGAAATTGCTAAGATGATAAATTTTTCTCATGCTGAATGTCACGCAAATGTTATTAATCTACAAGATGAAAGACCTACGATCATGTTTGGTCCACACATCGAAAACACCAATGACTCTGTTGCTCCATTTTATATTATGCTAACTGTGCACGACCATTTACTCCACAACTGCATGTTAGATTCTGGGGCCTCTCATAATTTAATGCCTAAAATTATCATGGAGAAATTGGGCCTCAAAATTACTAGACCTTATCAAGACCTATAATCGTTTGATTCCAGAAAAGTTAATTGTGTTGGCATGATTAAAGATCTAGTAGTAAATCTTGCTCAAATCCCTGTAAAAAGTGTTCTTATGGATGTGGTTGTTGTTGACGTCCCTGCCAAGTATGAAATGCTTCTATCCAGGTCTTTGGGCATTAAATTAGGTGGATTAGTTTAGTTGGACATGATTTACGCTACTATCCCAATTTTCGGTGGAAAATTCACACGACTGTAAAAATAAACTAGACTGGCATATACGATAAGTGAACCTCAAAATCCAAATAATTACCCAGTTTATGTTGCTGATAAGGACTTAGGGAATTGTATATTATCAATCGATGATGATTTCGAAGAATGTACAAAAGAAGCAAATAAAAAATTAGAAAAAACAAAGAAAAATGTAAACAGTAGAGAAGGAATGTGGAAAATGTTTTTTGATGGTGCTTCGTCCTGCGAAGGAGTAGGGACTGGAGTGTTATTTGTAGTGCCAGGAAATGAGTACGTTATTCCCTTCTCATATAGATTACAATGGGACATTGATTATACGAATAATGTATGTGAATATGAAGCTCTCTTCTTAGGATTAGAAGGTTCCAGAAATTTAAAAATTGAACATCTGATAGTTTATGGTGATGCAGAGCTCATCGTGGAACAAATAAAAAAACAATATCAAACCAAGCATCCAACGCCGAGGTCATACAAAAATTACACCTGGGATTTGATAGAGAATTTCTTCTCTTCCTTTAACATTCACTCCATTCCCATAATGGAAAATCAACAGGCCGATTCTTTAGCCAAAGTTGCTGCGACTTTTGTACCACCTACTGTCCTAAAAATGAAATATCACATCGAGATGAGACATAGACCCTCAATCCAAAACAACGTTCAACATTGGCAAGTGTTCAAAGAGGACGAACAAATTAAATAGTTCCTGGAGATTATTGATGAGTTTTTTGAAACTCATATAGATCAGGAAAACCATAATGATCCCACTTGGATTATGCAAGAAGGTGAAGACCCCGAAAAATTCCAGGTTAAGATTGCAAACCACCACATGCTTGTGCTTAAGAACAATCAGATCCCTAGAGGTATGATCCCCTTAGAGATAGTATTTGACCATGATGACATACCTTTAAAATCTACCTTGCGACCTCAACCCGAAGAGGTTGAAGACAGTAATATAGGAACTGAGGAAAATCCTAAACTGGTCAAGATACCTAAATAACTTCCAACCCAAATGAAGAATAAGTACGCCGAGTTTCTTAGGCAATATAAAGATGTTTTTGCATGGTCCTATGATGATATGAAAACTTATGATACCACTCTTATTGAACACAAGATTCCTTTGAAACATGGTATCAAACCTTTCAGGAAAAAACTCAAACAAATAAATCTGATTCTCTTGACAGTGATAGAAAGAGAAGTCAAGAAACTTCTCGATGCAAAAATTATCGTTCCACTCAGATATTTCGAATGGGTAGTGAATTTGGTACCCGTCAGAAAGAAAAATGGCAAAATAAGGCTCTGTGTGGATTTAAGAAACTTAAATCAGTCATCCCTCAAAGACAACCACCCATTACCAAAAATGGATCATGTTCTGGAAAAAGTAGTTGGATCTAACAAAATGTCCATGATTGATGGTTTTTCCGGATACAATCAAATTGTTGTCCATGAAGACGACAAAGAAAAAACTGCATTTACCACTCCGTGGGGAACTTTCATGTACGATACAATGCCATTTGGTTTGATGAATGCAGATGCTACTTTCCAAAGAGCGATGTACATTGCGTTTGTCGAAGAAAGAGATAAGTTCGTCGTTATTTATCTTGATGATTTGACGGTTTTTTCTAACTCTGATGTAGAACATCTGCTACACCTCAAGAAGACCTTTGAAAAATGTAGAAAATTCAGTTTGTCTCTTAATCCCAAGAAATCACATTTTGCTACGCAAGAAGGTAATCTCTTGGGTCATATAGTGTCAAAAGAAGGAACCAAGGTTGACCCTAAGAAGGTTGAGGCTATAGACACTATTAATATTCCTTGGAATAGGAAAAAAATTCAATCTTTTTTAGGAAAGATAAACTTTTTGAGAAGATTCATTCCCAATTTTGCTGAAATAATTAAATTGATTACAGATATGTTGAAGAAGGACAATGAAGTGAAATGAATCGCCAAAGCTAAAGCATCATTTGAGCGAGTCAAGAAAGCTATAGGCGAAGCACTAGTGTTATCCAGTCCATACTACACTAAGGAATTATTGATCTTCTCTTTCGCTTCTGAACATACTATCACAGTGACACTCCTGCAAAAGAACGAAGAAGGTTTCGAGCAACCGATAACCTTTTTCAGTAAAAGTCTCAGGGATGCATAATCAAAATATGATATACTTGAAAAACAAGCTTACGCAATGGTGAAATCTCTCAAAGATTTAAGGACATATGTGTTGCATTCCAAAATAATCGCTTACATGCCAACAAGCGTTGTCAAAGACATCTTGGTGCAACCAAATAGTGATGGAAAGAGAGGTCGATGGTTAGCTAAAATTTAGGAGTTTGATCTAGAAGTAAAGCCGACCAAACTAGTTAAAGGTCAAGGCCTGGCGAAACTGTTAGCCGAATCGAATTTTAGGGCACTCGGGATAAATCACCTGGAATCACACAGATATCTCCCGGATATAGAGGAGTTTGATGATCAAACACCTACAATTCAGATTAAAGTTAAATTTTCTTCCTCTGTTTGGTATTGCGATATTGTTTCATATCTCCTTACCCTTCAGTGCCCGAAAGACATGACTTCGTCCAAAGTGAGAACTTTGAAGCTACACACAGTTAAATATTATATTATTGATGGCCAAATGTACTGGAAAGATCCTCTAGGTTTCTTGTTATATTGCTTAATAGAACCTGAAACAAAGTTTCATAAATGAATTTCATGAAGGAGTGTGTGGAGGAAACTGTTGGTGTAAATATATACCATCTATTCACAACACTTAATTGTCAACCCGGGGAGGTAGACTTAGAGGAACCAACACTGTATGTGCATGGTTGAAGAGAGAGTTTATAAAAAATGTAAATCTACTTCCTGAATTCATAAAAGAAACCGTGGAAATAATTTATACTAATTTGCCCTGTTCTGCACTCGTTCTGCACTAATCCTGCACTAGTTCTGTACCAACTCACAAAATCCATTCTAAGAATATAAAAGATCTATTGAGAAAACTAATGATGGGAAAAATACTCTAACTTCTGCAATGTTGAATCAAATGAGCCAATTGAATAAAAACTAAAATCATACTCCTACTGGAAGAGAACACTAAAATCTCTAATGCGATGGAAACTATGCAAAATGGTTACAACAAACTCATAATAGTATAAATCATATGAATGAACAACTTTTGATTATTTCAATAAGGAAGAGCAATACAACTTCTAGAAACTTATCTATCTCTGCAAATCTAATCTATTTCTAAATTCTACCTCTATCTCCCCCATATAATCTCTTATGCTCTGCATTCTCTATATATTTCTCTACATCCATTCCAACTCTTATATAGAGTTTGGAATTAGTTACAATCAGGATTATGCGCCTCAAGATCTACAGTACCATGTTGTGCACCTATAGATAGGCAATACATTGATTACAAAAACTGTTTCAGAGTATCATCGTTTGAAGAGAAAACACGTTTCACATAAATCTCCCTTTGAATCGGTCGAAATAACTGAGTTTTTAGGGCTCCTTCAACGTTTGGGCAATCCACTTGGCACTTGGCATTTTTGGAAAAACGCCATAACCACAAAATCTGGGTTTTACCTGTTTAGAAAAACGAGAATATATCCCAAACCGTTAATAATTTTTGGAAACTGTCTGCGTGGGAACCAATTTGGACCCTTATGTAGAAAACCCAGATCTTAGTTTTTCAAGATTCAACTTCATCGCCTTGAAATTTGCATCATAATTTGACTGTGTGGAAAGTGACGGGAATTGACTGACTATTGGGCTTTGAAGATCTATCGAATAGGAGATATTTATTGAGAATTTGTTGAAGCTAGGATGTGGCAGACTTCGACGAAATTCATGGTCTTCCTACGAAAGAGCACAACACATCCACATAACTGTATGGCAACAATGATTGACAAATGTCCCAGGAATGACGCTCACCATTTCAACACTTGATGACCACGCCCAGACCGGATTTACATGCGCCCAATATTTCTATTTCATCATCTCGGTGGTAGTTCCATTCCAGTAGCAATCAATTCTGGCACTTTGATATCAATCGATTCACACGAATTCATTGCTGTAAGTTGTGATCTTGAAAAACAAGCGATTGCAGTTTTAGAGAGGATGCTTGTATTTTTCAATTCCCATACTCCGTGCCCTTTTCTGTTGATGAATCATAACTGATTGATGAGATGGTGTGCCAAAGCTTGCTTGAATTTATATGTGTGGAATGCATTCTTTAACTGAGTGCATAGAAATATAACCGATCAAGACACATGGTGTTTGACCATTAGGCTTTGGAGATCCCTAAAACAAGAGGCAAGAAACTTTAACAAGTGTCTTGTGAATACAATCGTAGAGATGATAAGATAAACATGCCATCATCATCCCTCCTTCAACGGTCTTTATTATCAGTAGCAACAACAAAGGCTTTGTCGCGGCCATGGTGGTCTTTGAACATGAGTTTGATATGATCGTATAAAGAGCATATCGCTTTGGGCTTGGCCTTGTTCTTGGAAAATTTGAGAAGATCCACTTGTCCACATACTTCGAAGGAATGATCTTTGACCAACTTGATACACCTGCACATAATCCTTATAATACATGAGCCTTTAATAAGGAAAATTCCCCAAAACTGCATGGGAGCCCTTTCAATAATGATTTGAACATAGAATATCATAATGTGAGGGATGCCGAGGTCTCCAAATAGATAAATGTTGATTAGAACCATTTCTTCCTTCCTCAATCCAAACTTTATCAAAGCCTGAGAAAATGATTCATAGTTATGAGAAAAATGAACAAAATATTTTTGAAAGAGGTCAAGAATCTGCAAGAAAATGTATTAAATCTGGAGCCCAATAGAAACCATGCCTGGAGGGAAATGACCTACAAGATTTTAAGAGTTGGATATTATTGGACAAAGTTATTTATTGACGTGAATGCCAAGGTCAGAGCTGCAACTCTTGCCAATTGTTCTCTGGTAAGCAAAATCTCCCTGCACTACCTTTAATTCTAGTCAAAGTAGAAGCTCCTTTTCATCAATGGGGTATGGACTTCATCAGAGAAATCCATCCACAGTCAAGTGCCCAACATAAATGGATTTTAACCGCTACTGATTACTTCACGAAATGGGTCGAAGCCATTCCAACTCGAAATTCTATGGATTCAGTAGTAAGAAACTTCTTGGAAGAGAACATCCTATCAAGATTTGATTGTCCTAAGAAAATAGGCACTAACAACGACCAAGCTTTCAAATCTATGGAAATGGTCAGTTTCTACCAAAAATACAACATTGTGTTAGGACATTCTACAACATATTATCCTCATGGAAATGGGTTGACCGAATCATCCAACAAGAGCTTGATGACTATAATAAAAAAAGTGTTGACAGAAAATAAGAAGGCTTGGCGCATTCACCTGGAGTACGCCTTATGGGAAAATTGAATCGACACCAAGAAATCAATTGGTATGTCCCCTTTTCAAATGGTTTATGGTACTAACATTGTCCTTCCTATAAATATCTCTCTTCCTGCGATGAAGCTCTGGCAGGATGCAAATGAATATCCAAACGACGTTACAAGAAGGATAAATCAAATAATCGAAGTCCAGTAAAATAAGGCCAAAGTAGACGACAAACTTCAAAAGTACCAAGATAATATGAAGGCCCTGCTCGATAAAAAAACTAAAGATGGGGAGTTTCTCCATAGCGATTTAGTTTTGAAGTGGGACGCTAGGAAAGAGGATGTGGGGAAACATGGCAAGTTTGACCATCTCTGGTTCAGACCATTCAAGATTGCAACTGTTGAGGGGAAAAATTCCTTCTTACTGGAAAACCTCGACGGAAAAATTCTTGACGCTCCTATCAATGGGCGTTACATAAAACATTTTATGCAATAATCATATTCCGGATTCCCATTGTATATATCGGTTTTGGTTTCCATGTTTTGGTTTGCAATTTTATTCCTCTTTTGTAAATTATCCAAATTTTTACTTTCACTGTAAATAAACCAGGTTTACTTGATATCATCAAAACAAAAATATAAAAACATGTACCACATATCATTTCTATTGCTGCAGAAGTTCCTGACATTTCCCATGTTTGTTCCCGTGCATAATACTTACTGTCAGTTGAGAGATAAGGATGTATCAGAATCCAACACTTAGTTTTCAAAACATTCACTTTCTCTCAAAATAGGTGATAAATTAATGATTTACTTGATTGAAAATACAAAGGAAATATGAGGTATGAACTCCTATTCTGTTAGTTCAAGATAAAATTTTAAAGTAATCTTATCATATGTAAAGGAGGTTCCACTCGTTTAGATATCGTCACCTGATCAAAGATCAGAAAGGTATGAATATTACAGATTAATTATGAATCATTCTCTGAATAAAATGAAATAAAAAAATCAAATAAAAGAAGAGAGGAAATAAAAATGAAAAGGGCTTGAAGGGAAGTTCAAAAATCCATAAACAAACTTCTATCGGATTGAAATCCTTTTGTGTCTGACCCTCTAAATCATCGCTCTGTTTAGTTGTGCCTATCCTTGAGATTTTATTCTTTTTGAATTTCACTATCCTTTCCTTGGTCTTCACAGGAAGAAAGAATTTCACCTTGAATCCAAAAACTTAAAAACATATCTTCAAAATGAGATTAGGCGAAAATCTTTATCATTCCTTTGATTTTAACTGAAAGAAAGTATGTCTAGGTTAATCCTGATAACTTTATCTCTTCTATCAGATTTTTAACTGATTAATTCGCTCAAGGTCAATTTCTGAAAAATCAAAATTCCCATAAAATATTCCCTATAGGCGAAGGTGTATTGAATATCGAGAGAGAATTAGTCCAGAGTACAATCAAAAGTTGTTGACAGACCTTCGTTGTTAAATTTTAAGCATATATCATCCCTTGAATGATACATACAGATTGATTGCCCCTACTTCAAAAATATTAAAATATAAGACAGAGGGTGAAAGGAAATTTATAAACTAATTGCCCCCATTTTGTCCAAAGAGATGATGAAAGGAAATTCATGTAATGATTTCCCTCATCTTGATCAAATGCAAAAGTTTTAAATGAAGTGGTGAAAGGAAATTCAATGGGAGATGTAGATAACTTCACCAGGGTACTGAACAAGCTCGCTGGTAGTGAAACAATATCTATGATATTTGTAGGGCTGTCATACACGTATATATAACATACTCTGATATCTAGTTATCTTCCTGGTAATATTTACATTCTAAACCAACAAGGGACTCCCTAAATAAATTATTAAATTTACTTAACCTTGATGCGAACGAAATCGACCAAAGTCTAATATTTCAGTTAAAGTCGTTTTGATTATCTTAAACAGATCCAAATTTAGTTTTAGGAAAGGAAAATCTTATATAGCCTAACATGAAGTTCGGTCCTAAGGTGTGTTTTGAAGGTTTTCTGAGATTCGGTTGAAGTTCATTTTTCTATGATTAGTTCCTAAAAGCTATTTCCCAGAAATGCAATAATGACTCCATTTACCCAATAAATGGACTTGGTCTACTATTCTTTCGCGTCTCACAGGGAGGCGCGATCCCCAGATGGAGCCTATGTTGGAACGCAATTCTAAACTTTTGATTTTTATATTTCTCATCTCATGAAAATATATCTTTCCCAAAGAAAGGGTAACTTAGAAAATAACTTTTGAATTTTAAACCAAATTCATTTATTGTTAATTAGTAATAAGGTGCACATGAAATCCGCCGTTGATGAGTTTTCTCTTTTTGATCGAATGACCCTAATACCTTCAGAGTTTTGGAACCACCTGAATTTTAAAGAGTCAAAACACTAAAGGTCTCTTCGGAGCTTCGCGCTTCGGGTGTTGTAATAAGTCTTAACAATAAAAACCCCAAAGCTTCGAAACCCGAAGGAGTCCGCTCACAAAGTTTCATAAGCCTTTTAAAAGATGCAAGTCATAGGACACATGCATCTTTTGAGACTTCTCTGAGTTGACACGTGCCACCCATTTCTGACACCTTCGCTTGAAGATTCATACAATTCCAAGTAACAGGTGGCAACCCCCTTTTCTTGACACGTCATCTAGAATGACATCATCTAACACGTCACTACGGAAGATGATCCTTCGGGAATTTAACAAAGAATGAATTCACGAATCACCGAAGTATCAAAATGTCGAGGTGTTAAACATTAATTAATTAAGTTAATGATGGTCAAAAGATAATTAATGACTTTGCAGTTCAGAGTTCAAATGTTTATTCTGTATCGTATCCTAAAATATCCGAAGTCCGAATTTCAAAAATACCTAAAATTGAATATGATTAATTAAAACTTAAGATCGATTACCAGATAATTAATCACTTCACAGTTTTGGGCTTCGAGAATTTCGTCTTGAGCTACATTTAAAGTTCCCGAAGTCTGAACTCCCGAAACACTTGAAATTGACATACTTGTTTAAACATGATTAATTAAGAGTTTAAAAGTGATTATCCAGGGATTAACATTCGTAGATCCAAGATTCGGGAAATTCTCACTCTGTCTCGTCTAAAACTCCCGAACGTGAACTGCCAAATATTAATGGCATCTATGACTAATTAACAATAATGATTCAAACGCGGATTGCGGATCGCCAGGTAGACTTCTCCATTAAAGTTAATAAATTTTTCGTCAGTGAAGCTATACGAAAACCAATGTATCTGATTTGAATAAAAGCACTTGGATTTCAAATTCTTTTTCACCTTCCACAATTAGCAAGCTTTTATCAGTTTGAAAATCTCACGAATTTTCTCTGCAACAGGTAACCTCACTCAATTTCGTAGAGATCATGGCACCATGAAAAATGATGAATAATCCTGATCCGGCTGGCGAGGATTTAAATCCAAATGCAGACGTTCTGTCAGACACCACACTACGAGCCATAGACACTGTTAAGTCTTGGACGCAAGTGTTCGAGGTTCAGGAACAAGAAATCATAAACTGTCCAGGGAGTCCGGTGATGAAGAAGATGATTCTTATGCAGCTAAACTTAGACATATAGCGTAGTCAGAACTGCACAAAATAGTAGTAGGGCCGAGACTCATGTTGTATAATGATATGATAAGTTGGGCCTTGGAAAACATCGATGTCCAGACTAGGAGCATCATCAACCATCATAAGGTTTTCATTGGTTCTTTCCAACTGAAAAACCTCCAAGTAATGTATAATATATTTCCCAATCCTAAATATACTTACAATGTTGCATTTATTTTGGAGTTCGAGAAAAAGGAATGCATCCAATACAACAAGAGTTGTCCCGATATAATCAGATCCTAGCGGGGGCACCCAGAGAAGTTCAGGGTTGATGCTCATGGTATGTATGCCACAATGTCGTTGTATACTCACATGATTTACATAGCCGTGATGCTCTATAGGTTGTTTGGGAAGAAGAGCCCTACTCATTTCCCGGTGGAATGGGTATCTATGATGCACGAGGTGGCCGAGGGCTACACTTTTAATTGGGTCACAATGCTGTCAGATAATTTGGCCAAAGGAATTACTAAATACAAAATGAAAAAAACAAAGGGACAACCCACCCCTTTCTATATGTCCGCGTATGTCATGGACGCCATCTGTTTCATGGCACCTTTACCATTGATGAATTGGATATGGAACCCAGTTAGTGCAGAGCCCATTCACTTCTACCATTCCAAGCCGTGGGAAGAAAAGGACAAGGATTGTTTTTATGAAATATTCCATAATGTTGTGATCCTTATTCACATAGCCCTGTATGGCCACCCACCCCCTCGAATTTCAGATCGGATTATGGGGAATCCGGGTAAGCTAGTAGATTGGTTCATTGAGGATAACTTCTCCCATATCAGAGTTTTTGGGTGCTCTGTCCGCTCTCCTGCGATTTTTACTAGACCGATTGGTATGCAGAGAAGTGGCCTACCAGACAGTAACATGAGGCATCAACAAGGAGCTAAATGCAACTCAAAAAAAGGTATGGCCAACTTTCCCTATCCAAGTCGGCATGTTTTCACTATTGGATTTCGGTCACTCCAAAGTGGAGGCCATGTCTCTGGAAGGTGTCAAATTGGTGGACATCAAATTCAAATGGCATGACCCACACAAGATTGTGGAAAAACACCTGGCCTAATTCAATATGAGGTGGTATGTGCATGAAAACTCCCCGTATGACGAAATATTAAGGGGAGTTAGATCCTACGAAGAGGTGCAGGACAAATTTCAAACCCTGCCTCCAGACCAACAATTAAGTTTTATCAGTTTTCAAAGGCACAGGAGAAACAACTTGCCAAAGATACTACAAGGAGAGTCGATAGCCGCTCCTCCTACACAGGAATCTATGCCTATAGGTTCTGAACCAGAGCACTCTGGTAAACACAGGGTTGAGGAGACCCCAAATATCTCCAAAGTTTTGACATAGGAATTAGAAGCCTCATTATCATGACAACTAAGCCCCTAGGCGCTAGCACAAATCAAAGATTACATGAAGCAGGGACCTGATATACCACCTTTGACACCAGCCACCCCCACTGGTACCCCAAATACAACAGAGCAACAACAATCCACTGATATTGCTACGCCCATTACATCGCTTACTCCTCTGCAATCCAGTTTCGGAAATCCTAGTTCTGAAATTATTTTGGTAAGCGATCTTACCCCATCTCACTCGAAGAGATGCCTCCTTCAGATTTCTTCTTTAGTAGGAAAAGGAAGGCCATCGTGAAAAAAGAATCATACCAGAAGGATGGAGTGATAACCAAAAGGCAGAGAATGATATATGACAAGAATGATAGGGATGATACAGAATTCACAAAAGAAGTTGCAGGTTCATTAGGTGCTTTTTCCACAAATAATCAATGGTTTGTGGAAAATTTGGCTGAACAACTGTGACATAAGTGTCTGTTGGTAGAATAGTTACAAAAGCATATATACACCACTGAAAAGACTGTCTGAGACAGAATGAGTCAAGATTTCAAGCAGATTAGATCTAATGATCGCCAACAAATTCAACAGCTTCGAGCCAATATTGATGAGCTCCATCAACGTTCACAAATCAACCAAGGTCTAATCACTCAACGTGATGAATTTATAAGACAACTACAAGATAGATTGAAGGTGACCGAAGTTACCTCGATAGACATTCCGACCTTCCAAATTCAAGTGTTGGAAATAAACAAAAAATTGGAAATGGACCGACAAGATCCTTTTATGAAGGTTGATGCCATCCAGAAGTGCTACCAGGCAGTAGACCTTGCTCTGAAGGATATCTATATTAAGGAAAGAGAAGCTCTCTCAACCTGAGATAAGTTTCAAGAAGCCATCATTTTGGCACAAAAAGATAATGTCCCTGATTTTCCTCGACTTTTCCCTTCTAAACAAATAAGAGGTGATATGGCCGTGAAGGTGTGGGAAATGAATTTGGCAGAGATAAAGAGATTAGCTAGGGAGGTAAAGGATGCTTGCCAAGAAGATTTATCATCATTAAACAAGAGACTAATTGGTTTTGAGGGAAGCACTATCGCGGAGGCCGTGGGGAAAATCGATATTGAAATGAACCAACAAAATTCCAGAAAGAGCAAAGAGAAAACTCTGGCAACCATTAAGGAAATGAGACAGATTGATCTTCTTAAAATAAATAAATGGCTAGTGAACCCAAGTTCATAATTCCAGGCCTTAGCTCAAGAAATGAAAAGAATCCAAGAAAGGCTACCTCAAGTAGAAAAGTAATTATACACTTTCGAGGTGAATGAAACAATTGAGCCATCAAGGTTGGTGGTGGAATTTTTAGATAGATGCAACCAATGCATTGAGCGTGGAAAAGCAAGCACAATTGAGAGCAGGTAAGAAAATGTCATTTCATTACTGAACATAGCTGGAGGGACATATGGAAATGAAACTACAACGACTAGGACGTTATGCCGAATAATTAAGAAGAACAGACGACAAATGTGTCCAGCCTAAAGGAATGAGGAAATAAGTGTTTATGCCAGCAATCAAAGAGATAGAGGGGAATACCAACGAAGCTCATCAGATTCTACACACTGTTGTATTATTTCAAATATTTGTTATTTGTATTATAATAAGTCCAACAGTTTTGAGTTGTGACAGTTTTGTATAAATACATAGATTCAAGATCTATTGGGGGTTGCTTCTTGACGGATGTAATAGAGAAAACTCTCCTTTTTTGAGTATTAATACAAGTGCATACATAGATTCCAAATTTTGTTCAGTTTGGGTTAAGTGTTTCTTCTGTATTTCCATATCTCTATATTTTCTTTAATATCCCCAAAAATAAATTATTATTGAAGTATGAATACACTTAGGAATTTATTTCTGTTTTTGGTAAATCAGAATTTGGAAAATTATTGCCATTTATGAAAATTCTGAATTTGGAATTTATTTAATTGTAATTTATTATTATGATTGTTGGGAAAAGATTTGATTTGCCCAACCAACTTTTTGACTATGACACTTGTAAGAAACAAATATTTTTTATATTTATTGCTGAGAGACAAATTGAATAGCCAGGTTGAAATCAATTGCCCATGACTCCATGAGTGGGGAACATGTTTGAACTATTTCAGGGATGAATGCTACAAGTGGAAAATAAAAAATTTGGCCATTGGTAGTCCCTGAAAATCAGGGGTTTGTAAAGCTGCTAAAATTCCCAAGGGGAAAAGACCTAGGCACAATATGCTTTTGGGATATAGCATATGGGAGGAGGTAGGATGTTGTCTAGTATGTAGAGGAGAGGAATATCACTTGTTGTTATGAACACTGGTTTCTGAGTGTGAGGCAAGGAGAATTTTTCTAATTCTGAAAAAGGACGATAGCTAAGGAGGAGTTTGGAGTTTTCCCTCTTGGATTCATGGTCAGGCTAGGGGGTGAATGGAGCAAGTAGATTGGATGTTCTGTTCTATGGTTTGGTGGAACTTGGCTGTTCCATTCATTGTTTCAACACTTTGTTCAGATATGTTCATCTACTCTTCCCTGGTTGAATGTTCTTTTGATTAATAGTTGGTAGAATACATTGACTAAATTCTGGATAAATGTCTTATTGATAAATGGTTGATAGATTACATCTACTTATGTTGGCAGAATATAATGAATGATATAATAAGCTTTTATAGTTGAATTTATTCAGTAAATAAAGTTGAGAGAATTTCTGTGTATGATAGCTGTTGGTAATCATATGAAAATTTCTTATTCAAGTGTCATACTCTTTGAACCATAATATGAATATAGATTCAAGTATAATTATGCTTAAAGACTTACTTCAGATTGTTACAGGTTGGAGAATATTAAGTACATATCTACAGAAAAATATATGTATATTGTTATAGGTTTTAGTACATCTACACAGGACAATACTATTACCATGATAAATGTAAACTATACCATATCTGTAGATATATATGGGTATATAGATATTTAATCAAGGATTATTTAAAATGTACAATTTCCCAACGAAGCTTTTGAGTGTTTACAAATAGGTTGTTGTGCATACAAATTTTCAGAGCTACATGAACATCTAATACACAAAAAATATTTATTGACTATTACAAGTACTTTATCTATTAAATCCGAATGGATTAAGTGTAGCAGAAGATTACAGTACTTCATTCTAGTAAATGTCCAACGACATAAATTACATAAAACATGTTATCTATTACAGAGCCGGAACAAGACGAGTTTTAAAACTCTACACAATAGATGCAAAGATAACTATTAAATGGTGAAATTCATATTTAATACGGGGATTTCCCCCTGAATTTTCCTTTATGGTTTGAAGATACAAGTAACGAGTTTTCTTTAGAAACCTGGCGTGAAACTAATATGATAATAACATCCTAGGGTGAAACCTGTATCACTTTAATAAAACTTGGTTGGTTATTCTTCTTTCAATGTGGTAAGTTGGAACTCGAATACCTTTCGAGTGGGATGCCCTTGTAAATCCCCAAGCTGCTGAGCGATTTAGCCCTACAAGAGGAGACCAAGAACATCAGTAATAGAGTTATGAAAAACAAATCAACGAAAATTGAATATCAAAGATAGAGTAACGTTCAAACGAATTCACAAAATTTAAAACATTGCATATTTAACATATGAACAAACACTTAGCTTGAGGTTGGCACAGGTACATTCCCGTTAGCGTGGCTGAGAATTTTTTTTCCATAGACCGAAGGGGAGAAGTGGACCCGGAATTATCTGATGGGTACCCTCACAAATAAGACATGGGTCCCATCCTTAGATTATGGTAACCAAAATGTTAATCACACATTTCAAAAGGTAAATGAATAGGAAGAACCCTTTAAGATCTTAACAAATAGAATGATAAAGAGTTCACACAGTACAATGCATATCGAGCAGAGGCGTTCTATTAATCCTCTGGAAGCTACCTCTTTATTCCTTTTATACGGAAGGAAATGAAATATATAAAGGCACAAAAGTACAGAAACAGAGGACTCAAGCAATTGATTAATTGAATTTAGATTTTGGAGTATTTTACACATAGTGGAACAATTGGTTACTTTAATCCCTGTACAAGCATGAGTAAGATCTTTACACCTGGAGTAACGCACGAACAACAAGCATTTCCTTAGTATCAAAGAAAATCTATGACATTCCCATGAAAGGGTTTACGACTCATATCATATGACCCGAGGTCGAATTGAAGTCATAGTGAATCTTTACGAACCCAAAGAACAATAAAATTTACACAGACCAAAACCGAGCATAAACATAGTTCGAAATATATTTATGAACCAACCTTTGAACCACAGATACAAGAACTGTAACATCAGATTCATAAATCTCCTCAAGGAGCCAGTAGCTTGAAGGCTCATCTCTTAATCAAATAGGAATATTAAAGTACAAGTAGAAGCGACTAGAAAAGGTCGAGGTCCCGGTCTTGCCGACGAAGACCCCACCATTGCAAAGGATAATTTTAATAGACTATACTGAGAGTAATAATACACAGTCACTCATACATAACGCTATTTCTAGGGTCACTATGGAAAAATCTGAGCGGGTTTCAACCCTAAGAGTTTCAACGTTAGGTATGCCATGAGTAACCTCAACAAATATTATTAGACTAAGCGTTAAGAAGAAGCCCGAGGATAGTTGCGGGCCAATAGAGAAACCCCAACAATACTAAGGGACTAAATGTAAAGAAAAAACAAAACTGAAGGGTGTAAGAGTTACCTACAAGTTTAATAAAGAAACTGTGAGTAGTGGGGTGGTCGACCTCATGGGAGAGATAGGGTCGAAACCACCACAAATTCAGAAAAACCACTTTGCATGGAGCGTGGTGGAATTTCATACAAGAATAAAAAAGGAACGACCTCAACTAACAACGGTAAGAAAACTGGTTACAGAGACAAACATGAATACAAATGACTTTAAATAATAGAAATCGTTGTGAAACTTACCCGGTAAAGGAGGAGAAACAGACGGTCGCGCATCCATATTCATGGGTTACGCAGGACAGGTACCCTCCTGGACATCAATATTTTTCAGACAGAGAAACCTTGTAGAGGTTAACATGGGATCTTTTACAAAAATGCGTAGAAGCCAAAGGAAATGAGCCGATTTGTCTTCTAGGGTTATTAACCAATCAATTAGGGTTTCTTCTTGCTTCCCATAATATTCTATTCTCGTCAGGTTTACACGTGGAGGTAAATACCTCCCGCAACTACCATAATATCAACACTCCCTCATATCTAGGGAGGTATTATAGGTAATGGTCTTGAGCACACACATACCATTTACCCAGTAGCATCAACATAGTCGTATAGACTATCTTATGATTAGTTCATGAGCACCATAATCACTTTCAATGTCATCAACTTCATCATCTCTCGAAACCATACTCCATCTGATTAATCAGACATGATGATCGATAAGTCACTCACTCCATAGAGTGACACAAGAACTATTCTTCTAATCCAGACATATGTCCTAGAAGAATAAATGTCCTGGAGCATTTTTCGTTTGGAAAATCTCTGTCCATTGATCATCCATCTAGTTGATAATCACTTCCAACACCGTTGATAGTCTTCAAGGAAATCAGAACAATATCGTTCAATAGAACACAACTCTATCTATCCATAGTAGTACACAACTACAATCCAATAATATACTACCACACCAAGTAGCACATAGTTACTCAATCCATGACGTATAGTCACAATCAATGGAACACATCTGCCACAATAGCATACATCTATTGTCTAGAGACATACAGTCTCCATAACAATCATCTGATATCAACTTGCACAAAAAAAATTGTTATGATATAAAATGAATGATATGGGCCATTATTCCACTCACATCTGTGAGATCTAGAAGAGCATCTGCCCTCAGAAGGTAAAACATCAATGATGAACTATCTGGACTATTCTTCTCAAGCAAGGAAGAATAACTGTCTCGATTTCTAAGCTTGGACCATTCCCTATCCTGGGCCATTCCTCTGGCACTAAACAAAGTGCAACCTCGAGTGAATGAGTCTGCCCTAGGGAATGTCTGTCCCTGATTCCTGAACCTGGACCATTCACCTATCTGGGCCATTCCTCCAACACTAAACAAAGGGCAACCTGGAGAGAATGAATCTTCCCTAGGGAATGACTGTCCAAATCATTTCCAAAGGAAATGAATGTCCTGCACCAACCTCCAAAATAGACCATTCTTTGAAACTACTCACAACTATTCGCTGTGAAAGAATGATTGTCCAACAAAGCAGACCAGTCTTCTTGAGTAATCCTCAAGAGGAGAGACTATTTTAGACCATTACCCATGTTAACCACAATGGGAAATCGCTGTCTATGGTACAACAACAATCCATCGAACCATTTTCATTACGAAAATGACCGTTCGATCTGGACCATTTTCCGAACTAGAAAATGCTTGTTCGTCAGAAATCTCAAACCACTTTCCGAACTGGAAAGGAACTGCTCATCTTGGACCAATTTTTGAACTGAAAATGATTGTCCATAAATCAATAACACATCAGTGCTCCCCCCCCAACCTGGGAGTCATCTCTTCCCTTTTCAATAAGGAATTCGTATCCACGAGCTCCAACTGTTTCTTGAGTACACAAAATCTTTCACTTTGGACTAAGGCTTTACCAAAGTATCTACTTATCTGCTCATCTATGGAGATACATATTGGAGAACCACTTTTTTTTTTTTTTTTGGACTTCATCACAGGGAATGTAAGGCTTGATCTCAAATGTACTTCAGTCTTTCTGGAACACTGGTTTTCTCTGAAGGTATCATATAGCTCTGATCAAT